>BMAV01007913.1:133383-154113 GCA_019973955.1 Trichonephila inaurata madagascariensis
GGAATAGTTTTACTGATAGCAGCACAAAGAAAAGAATCGTATTTTGGAAAAACATATATATGTCTGGGGCACTAAATATACCTGTTGAGTGAGAGGGATGTATATGCTAAATATGTGTATATGTGTCCAATAAAGCTAAATGTGTCGTCTACACATACATGGAATAATTTGCGTAAGTAAACACAATCACGTAGATTGTGAAAGCTGATTCTCGAGTCTAGCTAGCTTTGGTGTTCCATAAATATGCTTCTTTTAGTATGCGTGTCTAAGGTCTTAGTAAAGGCGATCACCCCATAATGCCTTGGCGGTCCACCGGTCGATTGCAATCGGCTTAATGCCCACCCCGGACATAGAGAAACAAATTTGGTCATTTATTTTTAAAAAAAAATCGCAGAGAATATTTGTAAAGTCTGATACAGTTTGGCTTCCTGATGATGTGTGAATATCAGTTTTAAAAATTTTGTTAAAATTTAAAAGGTTCTGTGCCTTTATTTGGATTGGTTAAGATCTTCCTCAAAAATTAATTTTTAAAAGCTAAGGCACTTTTATAAAAACTGAATTTTGTCAAGAATCAAGAGAATTTAACATTAAGGTTAGTAGATTTTTAAAAGTCATGACAAATTTTAGAAAACTTCCTAACCATTTAAATTATTGTAATAGAATTTGAGTGGAATTTTTATATGTGATGGATAATGTTAATAGTAATTATTTATCTTTGTCTTGCATAATGTCTATTCTTCTAAGAAAGAAATATTACATAATGGTTGTTGTTTTTTCCAGATCACACAAGGATAAGCAAGAGTCTGCACAATGGTTCATTTCAAAGGTCTCATTCTAGTCTTCCCTTTTAATGATGATGGATGACATTTCATGTGTATAAAGAATTCATTCTCATCAAAGAAAGTTTTCAAAAAACTCTTAATGCAATACGACAATGTGATCTCCATCTTGTATACTGACTCATTTGTATTACCAGTTGTACAATAAAAGTTTATTTCTGTAGATATGTTTTTTTCCTTTTCTTTTCTCCTCTGATATTAATAAAGTTTATTTCTTGTATGCATTGATCTCTTGTTTTTTGCTGTCTTGCATAGGAAATCCTACAAACTGATAGATTTATAACATTTCAGCAATAAATTATTTTAGAGTTGAAGCTTTCAAAAAAAAAAAAAAACTTGGTATTCCAGTGCAATAGTTCCACCACCTTTCACATTTGTTTGCTTCAGAGAACTCAAGTGTTTAAAACATGGCAGAAGTCACCTTACAAAAGAAGAACACTGATTCTTCAAATTACTCATTTTGAAAGGAAACTCAGCCTGTCAATTTCTCAAGTTGCCTTAGAAACCTCCAGTGAAGGGAAGAAACCTGAGAGAGTGCAAAAAGTTCAGAAAGCCGAACTGACAGCAAAAGTGATTTTGGAATAAGTGTCATACATGAATAAAATTGGGAACATATACCAAATTCTCCAGATTCAGCTGAATAGAAGAAATAATGATCAATAGCCCAACAAATAAGAAATTTTTGCATTTTTAGTTGGAATGTAAATGTTTATGGGAGTAAAAAACAAGAGAAACTTAAAAATTCTTTGGTTGAACATATACTTATTATACATGAAGAGATGAATGATTTTCAATGCCTTCATTTAGATAATGCATGAATCTACCAAAAACACATGTAATATTGGACCAATTTTGGGATAGAATCTGTCTTGGCACTCATTGTAAGAGATTCCCCTTCTCTTGTTAAACAAAAAAAAAACTTTACTGGTGAAACGTTGAGGATTTCATTTCGCTGTGAGAAGTTTGTTGTGCATTGAATGAGTACCTGGTACTCACTCCTGATAGAGTCACCCTAGATGTGAAGGCCATTTCATTTTGTCCAGCTGAAGTTAGCAGGTACTAGGAGCTAAATCGGTCTTCTCTCTTTGGTGCCCCAGGTCCTTGGATCAATTAAAGCTGTTCATTTCCCATTACTATGAAACCAAATCTGAATTTGAGTTTTAATACTGCATCGTCCGTCGCGCAGATAAAACGGGCGTGTGCGAGGTTTAGATAGAGGACTTCGTACGACAAGTAACCTTATACCCCTAACAAGTTCTAACTGCAATGGTAAATCCCTTAAAATTATACTGTGCTATGTGAATGATCTTCCTACATCAGCCATGAGAATTAAACTAGACCAGATATTAGATCTGGTGGATAAGCATGGTGTACAGATCAAAGCTCAAGGAGCATTCTTTTCCTAAAGTACATACTACTCAGTATATTGTATGGGGATAGAGACCCAGTGCAGGTGGCCTGTGGTCCTCTTCATCAGAAATTTGAACTTCAACTAGATCGTTTTTCCGGTGCAGGACAGTGACCTTGAAATGCAAGACATTTCCGTTGCATGGAAGAAAAAATCAATTCACATCTTCAATATGTATCATCCACCTTATCCTAATCAGGCACATCTTTCAATGAATTTCCTAGAATTGTCAAACAAAAGCATTATTTTTCTTTGAGATTTCAATGCTAAACATCTGTAATGGAGTTGCTCCTCAAACAACCAAAAGGGTAGAGACCTGCTTGAAGCAGCCGATGATAAAGCTTTAATTTTTCTTAACGACGGATCATCTACGCCAGGGGTACTGAACCTTTTTTTCTGCTGGGCCGTTTACATATGTCAGCTATTTCCCGCGGGCCACATTCATGTTAGTTACTTCACGCGGGCGGCAACATGAGGAGAAATGCTTTAAGACCAAGATAACATTAGAAATTTAAAATGTGTGGAAAATGTATCAAAATATTATAAATCCTGTTTTGCTTTTATTAATTATTATTACTAAATTAGAAGTATTTAAGAAACATTCCTACACAATTTCTCTATCAGAGTAAACGGTTTCATATGATTACCAATGATATAACAAATTTCATAGGGTGCTTTTGTTACCGCTGTGAAATTTTCACTGACAAAATATTTTTTTTTTTTTTTTTTTTGTGCTGTTGAAAATATTCAAGACAGCCTATTTATCACCTCTTTAAAGAGATCTTCGAGGAAAACTGTCATTGAATGATTCCTGTTTATTGGTATTTTTTTAAATACAGCACTTTAGTGACAAATCGTGGCCGCGGTAGGTATCGGATCGTGGCTTGCTTTGTCACGAGTTCGATCCCAGTACCACTAAAGACCCGCCGTGTAGGGCAGCGATGCACGTTAAATCTGTCGAGTGCTGAAACGTCCTCCCGTTGGTGTGGTAGTTAGGAAAGGGGGTGTCAGCTCAGGTGTCATCCTCGTCACTTGACCATGGTTCAAAATTACGAGGTCCGTTGCCCAAAACCCTCGTGTGCGACGTTAATATTCAATGAATCAATTCGTGACAAATCAAACAATTACTGATCCATGTTTGTGTTTCACTACAAAATAGTCACAATCGAAACGATCAGGTCCGGCTCTTGTAGTTTTGCCGCCCCGGACAAAAATGAAAAATGTCGCCCCTCTCCACAACGTATAAAAAATATTATTAAAAATATATATAAATTGTTCATAAATACACACCTATAAAACTTGAATAGTTCTTACAAAGAAAACAGTATACGTGTAAAATATATATATTAAAAATTAAAACAAATAACAAAATAAACAAAAAATTAAGAGTGTTTTTTTTTTCTGACTTTTAACTCTGAAAACTTTCTGATTAATTCTTTTAAATCAATTTGTTCAGCTATTTTAAGTTCGATAGTCAATATAGATAAACCATTTAATCTATCTTGAAGAATTGCAGACCGTAAGAAATTTTTAATTGAGAAACTCCTCTCTCCGTTTGTTACACTTTATTGGCAAAGAAAGCAAAATTCTTAATGCGATGGCAAGATTTGGGGCCCAAAATCTAAAACTGGAATAAATTTTAAAACTTCTATTTGGCTTTCTTTTTTGCCTACTAATGCTGAAATTAACATTATCTCATCTGCTAGATCAAGCGCATTTATATCTACTGAATCTCCATCTGTCAACATCATTTCTAAATTTTTACAGTTTTTAATTATTGAATGTTTAGGGGAATCTTTTAAATCATATATATTATATAAAAATTGAAAAAAAATTAATATGGGTACTCATTCAATTAAATCTGCATTCCAATGCATTAATTGCTTGGTCAACTGTAAAAAAATAAAACTATCTTGAATTTTAATTTTTAGGATCTTCCACCGGATCATCTCGTGCTTCGTAATCAAAATTAACATTTTTGAGGTGAACTCTGTGACATGGCTACGTGATCTCAAAATTAGCAGGGATATCAGTCTCGTAGGCCAGTTCTTTTGCATTACAGAGCATTTCAGTAAAAGCCCCATCCGATCGAAGATCATTAAAAAAAATCTAGTGCACCGCAACCTTTTTATCTCTGCGGACCGGTCAGCGTTTGATAATTTTACCCCGGCCAGCTGAGGATGGCACACGTTGATTGTTTATAATTTAGACTGTTTTGATTCAACAATTTTAATCTAGTTACATTTAAATATGCCTTCAGAATAAAATATAGTTACACCAAAAATGAATAAAAGTGATTTAACGTGGAATATAAAGTGATTTCGGTGGAAAGTTGCGCAAATCCGAGAGAAATGCAACACTTTAAATAAAATGGCAATAGTTTAATGTTCCTTAGACGGCCCGGCACCATTTGATCCACGGACCGGGGTTGCGGATCACTGCCATAGCGGATGGTAGATCGTAATATTTTGTATTTAGTAAACTATTGATGACAGATCCCGAAATTTTCAACCTAGGTCAAGTGACGAGAACTACATTTGACTTAGCACTACTTTTTCAGAACTACTATACCACCTAACAGGAGGACTTGAGCCATAACAAATTTAACTTACATTAGCTCCTCTACACGGTGAATCTTCAGTGGCACTGTGGCTCGAGTTAATGACTTGCTACCTGCGAGTCCTTGACCACTGCCATTAGCCTACCGGGGCCATGTATCATGCGGCGATGTATTTAATCTGTCACAGAGCTGTTTGTACCTTTACGCAGAGGGATCAGATTTGATTAAATACATCTTCACGAATCGCGATTTACTATCATGATTTGAAATCTTCAGTCCCTTAAATGCTTTATTGTTATTTTGCTATGTTGGGTGAACATAGCTCATTTGACTAGTCTACAGTCATATTATAAATCAAATTTTCCTTATAAGCACCATAAAAACTTCACCTGGTGTAGAAAACGGCCCATAAGATTTTTTTTTTTTAAAATAAAAAAACTTTATTTTTTTAAAAGTAAGTTAACATTTTAATTTATTTTTGTTTTGGAAGGAAAAAAAAAGAATAATTTTCAAAAAAGAAAATTCTAAATATTAAAAAAATAAAATATAATTATTGACACAAAAAATTATTTTTGAAAAAGTTAACAGGCATCATTCACACGGAAGAAGACAGTTTTGAAATGAAGTATTGAAAAAACATAAATAAACAATGACGAAGTTCTTTTAATTTGGTAAACAAAATTTTAGATTTATATATAAAACTAAGTTGTAGTTAGTCATAAAAGAGGAAGTTCCATTTTGAAAAGAATTTCTATCAGTGGTTTGTATTTTATTTTCGGCTTTTGCTTTTTTTTTATTCTTGTAATACTGTTTTCCTGAAGATTTATATTAATCTATCATTCAAAATAGTATCAGATACATAACTCGTATCACTTATTTCTTAAACTAGAAAATAATAGAATTAAATCGAAAATAAATTTAAAGTTAAATTATTTTCAATTTGATAAGTGATATGTAAGGATAAAAATAGAAACATTGTTTTACAATTTCCTTTGTTAAACAAACGAGTATACAAACAATATTTGTTCTTTTAGATAATAGGATTGTGAAAAAAGTTGGTTCAAGTGTAGTATAGGGGGGCCACTTTGAATTTAGCGATTTTTATTCGGATTTGGCGAATTTTTTCTAAATGTCATAGTGAGATATCGAATTCATTTTGAAATAATAATAAATAATTCCGAAAAAAGTACCTTGGCGACTGGTTTTAGTCGCCAAAAAAAGGACTGCGCCAAGTGGCCCCCCTATACTACACTTGAACCAAAAAGTTTGGAACAGATGTTCCAAAAGTTTTAATGCATCTCCAAACTAAAGTTGTGAAAGTGACTTAAGAAACTCGAAAAAGATTAGAGAAATTTTCAAACTGTGAAATACTTCGAAATATTTTTAAGCAAATGCAAGTTTCATGGCAGAAACATGAGAGGAAACCTTACATTATCAAAGAAAAGAAAAAATATTGATAAAAAAAATTGAATTGATGTATATGTTCAAAATAAACTAAACAGTTACAATGTTACAACAGTTTGGGAAAATGTCATTTTAGTGAAAGAAAATCAATATAAAAATTTTCAGATTTCAAAAGAATTTTACAACAATAAAGGTTTAGCAAAGATTCCAGTGCTTCCCAAATGTGTTGTAAGATATTGAAATCTTATTGACTATACAAATGATAAATATGTGACTACCTTAAAATTCTTTTGCAAAATTTAAAATTTTGGAACTTGGAAATTTCAAGACATTTTAAACAATATCAGGATAATGATTATTCACACATGTACATTCAGGAGCCGAAGGTCCTCCATCATTGTTGTATTGTGATTAAGATCTATGTGCAAAATCCAGACAATCTTTTTAAATATGTTTGGGATTTTTTTACAACAATGACTATAAGCTCCAAAATTTTTTAAAAACACTAAGGAAGTATTTATTTGAATGTGTGATCCAAAATCAACACTTCATTTTGTGCAAAATTGATGAAAATTATCTAACCAATTGAAAGAGTCTGTAAAATGCAATGATGGTTTAAAGTGATATTTGTTTATTTCCTACTTTTTTTTTGTTGAAGTATCCTAATATTTTAAAAATGTCTTTTTACTTTGCATATTTGTGTTATGTTTTAAAACAAAATTATGTAAAAGTGCATTGTATCTTAAATTTTTCTTTATACCATTTGTAGAATTTTTTGTTGACATTTAATTACAGAATTGTTGAATTTGTTTTGTATGCTAAAAGGAAATTAAAATTATATTGAAGTTTACTTTGAACCATATTGATAAATATCTCTATTTGTAAGCAATTTTCTGAATGTGCTTGCATAATTTTGATATTACAGATTTAATTCTTATTTATTGAGAAGTATTGGTTCAAGTATTTTGTAAATGTGTATTGTAATATTCAACATGATTTTAATATGATTTGTGCAAATGCAATTTTATAGGTTTAACAAATGACATATGTCCTTAAACTTTTTTGTTTACTTATCTGATTATACAGGTTGCTGCAGCATAATTTGCCAATCTAGCCAGGTAATTAAGTATAATTGCTAGAGGGTCTGAATCAATTTATTCAAACAGGGGGGGAGTTTCCCCCCTCCTACTTTAGTACTGAACATGCGATAGAGGAAGGAACAGCAAACATTTGTCTTGGAGGCTTACTTCTTTTATAGTCACTCAATTGTTGCCACAGAGCCAGTAATCCACACACACTTCAAGTTCATACTCCTTATCAGCAGTTTATGGTTATGTGAGCAAGGATATTCAGGAGAATCACCAGTGAGGAATCTCCTCAATCTTTTAGAATGATCAAGTGAAACATTGAGGAAACAGTAAGGCAATCTTTTTTTTTACCGTGAATTATCTGGTTGGCATGCTAGCTCTCAGAATGTGTGATAGTTTTGTGAGGAAAGTTACAAGTTGGTTGTGGTGCAAGAACTCACTGAATATGATTGTGGGACTCAGCAAAATGTGTTAAGCATTCCTTGAAATTTTGTCTGTTAATGTACTTGTGTTGTGAGGCTATTTCTATTTTTTTGGGTGCATGAACAAGCAGAACATGCATTACTGGAGTGATAACAATCCTAGAGAACTTCATGAAAGGACCCTCCCCCCCTTTATTGTGAATGTGTACCTGTCTGATGTGTGTGTGCACTGTTGAGAGTATTAATTATTGGCCTTTACTTTTTTGAAGAGAATGACATTTCTATTATAGTGAATTCTGATTGCTATGTTTCAATAATAATCAAAGAGATTAATTATTTTTGTCAAAGATTGATGAAGTGGATATTGAGGAGATGTGGTTTCAATGGGAGTGTAAGACAGCACATACAGTTTGAGCTGAAATGTGTGCTTTCCTGGAAAACTTCCTTGTGCGTTTAATCTCTCTGAAGGGTGGTCTACATCAGTGAGTACCAACTACCAAACCAGTACCGGTCAATGGATCAAATGGTATCGAACTGCCCAAGGAAAATTAATCTATTTCTATGTTATTTACTGTGGTGTATTTCCCTCAGGTTTGTGCGACTTTCCACGGAAATCACTTTATATTCCATGTTAAATCATTTTATATTTATTTTTTGGTGTAGCTGTATTTTATTCTTAAGACATATTTAAATACAATTTAATTAAAATTATTACATAGAAACAATTTAAAATATAAATAATCAGTGTCCCACTTTCAATAGGCTGCAGTAAAATAATTAAATGTTGACCGATCAGCTGCGATAAAAAGGTCTGGAAGCACTGGCCTAAATGCTTACCTGATTCAGAATCTATATTATGGGTGTACTTGAAATCATTCATGTACACTGTATAGGGGAGGTATCTACCTAAGCCACTTTCAGCCTCCCACTGGGTGTGATCACTTTTGACTAGTGGTCATGTTACGTGGCTTTGGTACCGAGCGTCGCGGGTTCTACTCTCCACATTGGTGATTTTGACCCTGAACTAAAAAAAACAACTTTTGTACAGCTGTTGTGGTGCCATCTACCTTCCACAAAAGCAATCAAAAGTCATCAGATCCACTCGATGCAGCAACCAAAGTCATCAAACCCACTTGACGCAGCAACCAAAAGTTGTCAGACCCTACTTGACGCAACACCACCAATTAACAGCAACAACTCACACGCTTGCTATAACAAATATGTCATTTGTTCGCATATCCACTGACTCACTAAAGGGAGAGTACTGTAGTGGTGGTATCTATATAAGCTAGTAACAGCCACCGGACAGTGGTCTAGTCTAGTGGTCATGTTAAGCAGATTTGGTACCAAGCATCGTGGGTTCTACCCTCTACATGCTGTTTAACCAAGGATCTTTGCTGAACTGAAGGAGAATATTTGTGTGCTAAGCAATAGCCAACTTATCTGTTGTTGTGCTGGAAAGAGTTGACTTACCCATCTGAATTCAAGTAAATCAACATATTGTTAATGGGAAGAAGGGTGCCCCTCGTGGGATGCAATTTTCAAAATTTAAAAATAAATTTCAGTAAATTGCATATGGGTGAGTAACTAATTACAATGCCTGTATCATATTTATTTTGAGACTAAATTGTCAAATTATGCTGCTTCACCCAGTATATTTAATAACTGTAGTGCAAAAAACATGCTAATTACATTCTTGCATATTTTGGTGCTAATTTGATATCGGGGGTAGTAGTGCCAAGTTGTTATTTATGTTCGCCAAGATGAGTGATAATATTACAATATGGTTACCTTAATATTTTTATTGTCTGTCGATGTGGTTGCCATGGGGATAACATATATTAGAAATAACTTTTATTCGTTTTTCCCCCGCTGTAACCCTATTAATTTCAGACGATTTTTTTAAAGATTAAACAATTCTCGGTGCAATTTTTCTATTGTTTGCGTGTTCTGTTTAATTCTTGGCTATTTTTGAATATGGGTATTTCTAAAATGAGTGAATACTAGAATATTTTTTTCTTAAAAAAATAAGTGTTGTGCTTTTAATTATCGCTATAAATCGTTTATTTTCGTTTCAAAAATGTTTTTTTTTACGTTCTTTGTTTGATGAAATTCGTTGAAGGAACTTGCAGTGCAAGTTTCATATTGCAAGCTTTCACTATATTGTAATTGATATTCTTAATTAATTTTAACATATATTATGTAATTATTTTATTCATAATGAAAAAAAAATGCAATTATTACTATGTGTAATAATCATATAATACTCGTTATTTATAATTGTTTCTTTTAGCATTTATTTATAAATATTATTACGTATTTCGTTATTTCTTTATAATTAATATTATTTATAATTAATATTGTTATTTATTTATAATTAATATTTTTATTTATTATTATTGTTATTTATTTATAATTATTATCTTATTTATGACTATTTCTGTTGCTTATTTATAGCTATGTAATACGAGTTCTCTTATGCATTATTATTATTTTTTTACAATTTGACAATTATTCTTTTTTATAATTACTATTTACTTATATTATATGATTATTAATTCTAATAACTGTTATAAAATCATACTATATGAATATTATAAGATTATATATTATATATGCTGCTTATAATACTATTATTAGTACATGTTACTTTTTATTACATAATATTATTATTCATTATTTATTGATTGATCTAGGTTATTCTCAATCTCTTCCTATATCCTTTATTTGAAATACATTTCAATGTATTTCAAAACAATTCTTAAAATTATTATGTATCATTAAATTACCACTAGGCTGCCATATTGGATTTCATTCCAGCAACAAGAAGCGCTGCTTGGCGCTTTTACCCCCGATATCAAATTAGTTCCCATATTTTTTTTATTGTGCTTTTGGTTAATTTTCAAATGTCTGTTTTTGAATCTATACCCTATACCCAACACGAGGGCTGCATGTGACCCGCCGACGCTTTTAAAAAAAATTTTAAATATCAGATTTTTAATGTTTTTTCATTTTGAAATTTATTTGAGGGGAAATTTATACTTATATATATATCTAGGTTCAGTCTTAGGAGAGCCCACACCCTTGGCGCGAATTATTTGGGGTTGGCGATAATTGTGCCATCTTGGTAACCCTACTTTGATACACTAGATATGGTAAACCTATTTCTGGAAATTTCGTATTTTGTCCGCGGGCATTTCGAATTTCATTTTGTTTTGGGGAACCGTGCTGGAATGGTTGCGTGTGTGAAGGAATATATCTTAGATATTTTTACTTTGTTGAATGCGAAAGGTTAGAAAGAATTGATTGAATAGTGCATGAAACTAGGATTTATTGCTTAGAGTTATTAATGTCCTAAATGTAACGATCGGCATGATGTAACATGGTCGACAATAAAACGCTTTCTTCGAAATAGCACCAGCCACGCCGAAGGTATGTTCGGCCATTACCTCGCAGAATAAAAATAGCGGCACTCACACGATCATTCACTTAGTGATGAGACCTTCAAGACTTCTTTAAAATCTGTCGTTATGCTGTACCCTCCACTCGGAAAAGATCAGCAGTAAGAAAGTGCTGTTTTTATATTTTTTTATCTTAAATGCTTAATTTCTGTATTATTTACATATATTTTCATGAGGCATCCACCTTATCTCTCTGTATTCACTTGCCGCCATTGTCGGTTTCGCTTGGCGCCATCTCGTTCTGGCTTGGCGCTTTTTTCGTTTTGTCGCCAAGGGTGTGGGCTCTCCTAGGATTTTACCATATATCAACAATGTATTTGCCTGTTACTTGTTCTTGTTTTAAAATAAATCCTTTTTGATAGTAGAAATGTCCTTTAGATTAAAATAGATTTATATTTTATCCAACTGTTGCATTTGATTTTACTATAGTACATTACTTTTTTAATAAATTTCGAATTGCATTATGCATATCCTTTATTATGGATGGTGCATGATTCTCTGTGTGTGTGACTTTCATTTCTCCTCCTCCTTTTCTGTTTGGAGTGCGCAAAAAACAAGAAGCAGTCAGAGATGTGTTTTTTTTTAAGTTTAAAAAAAATATTCAGAATGGTTAAGATAAAGGACAATTTATACCTAATTGTTTGAGAATGACAGCATTATCAAATTTCAACAATAAGTAACGAAAGATCAATTCAATAGGAACACACACACACACCATAATTTTCAAGAAAATGGCAACTGTAATATTTCAAGCATTATTTGATCATTGCATTATTATATTATATAAACATTATTATATTATCTATGTCTGTATATATGAAAAATAAGGAAAACAATAATAATAATTCATTCTGTTTTAAATTTTCACTCCAATAAATGTTTTTTTGTATCCAAATATGATATACAGGTACATATTTTTATGTGCGCCCGTGAGATTATAATGTTTTCCCGAAGTGAGCCGCAAGGTCATTTGGGTTGGACACCCCTGCCCTAATATATTATACTTAATATGTTAGAATATTATCACAGTTATTTGTGTTGTTGTCATACACATATATCTGATGCCAGTATTTAAGATAGCAGTCTCACTAATGATATTGTTGGAATTTCAAATTGTATGCTCTTTAAGTAATGTTAAAAGGTATTTTTTATTTCATTATATCAATTAATCAAATAAAAATTTCTTTCTTCTTTCAGGTAAATTTGTTATGGTTGGAAGTTGCAATGGACAAAACTCAAAACGAATCAGAAACCCCTGCAGAAATTCCCAAATTATCTTTCAAAAGACTTGGACTTCCTCTTGAGCAGTTGGCAAAGATTGCAATACCTCTGCATGTTGGTGTATTGAATGATCTAAGCAAAAGTATTGAGGATTTGAAAGACAAGAACAATCCTATTTTGTTGCACCAGCAACAGCTGCAAGCTTGCAAAGCCCTTCAGTTGCTCAAAGCAGACTTATATGAGATTGGGCAACTGAACTCGCAACTTGAGGAGAAAGACCAAGAGAAATTTGACAGAGTAATACAAGAGCCCTTGAAAAATGCCATTGAAGCCATCTCAAACTTCACAGCATCTCATTCTGATGTCCTTGGTCCATTTCTTGACATAGATTGTGATGAGCCTGCAAAATTTCCTACCTTGGTGTGTGATGGCTTAAGTAATGCAGAAACTGCAGATGAATTGATTGCAGGTGAATCTACTGAATGTTCAACGCAAGTTTCTCTTACTAGTTCAGAATCAAAAAATTGGTTTTTTTTGCGAAAAGAGCTTCTTGAAATTCATTCTTTGATTACTTATTTTTCATCTCTAGTCTTCCGACAGCAGGAGGATATAGACAACATACAGTCTAATATTGTTCAGGCTCATGAAAATGTCAAGATTGGCACAAAATATTTAAAAAAAGCCACCATCTTAAAGGCAGCAACATTTCCTTTGCTGGGTGCTGTGTTTGGTGGCCTGATCCTTGGCCCATGTGGGGCTCTGTTGGGCTTTAAAGTGTTAGGCAGTGTTGCAGGCATTGCTGGGGGTTCAGCCATTGGATACAAGGCTGGTGTGAAGCTGAAGAAAAAAGAAGAAGAGATATGTGACATGGAACTGAAGGCTTTGACTTATCACTCTAAATCAATTTCTAGTTCAACTCCAAATCTATCTGCACATTTGGAAAAGACGCAGAATTAATCTTGATTATTTGTATTTGTTGTGCTGTGTACTTAATTAAAGAACAAAGTTTTTGCTAATGTTTGATTTTGCACCTATTTTTGAAAATAAAAGGAAAGTTTTTAAAAACTGATATAAATAAAGTTACTATATTAGTATTGAGTTATCAAAATGACTGAGTGTTCATTAGATGAAGACCTTCCTTTAATGTCCAATGTTGATGATATTCTAGTTTGTCATTACAACTTCAATCTTAAGTGTGATTTTAAAAAAAAGACCTTTACATGTTTTGCTTTATTGTTTCTGAAACCTATTTCATCCAGTGATAAAATGGATTGTTGTACAGCGGAGCAACATTTTAATTCTGCTGGAAAAGATTCTTCTGACTTGGGATTTGTGTTGATTTTAGATTGTCATAAAATACTAGTAAAAGAAGTTACAGAACTGAAAATTTCTGATGACCAATTCCAATCTATGATGTTTTCACCTTTACCCCTTGTTGAGGAGGAACAGCTATCATTTGAAGTGACTGATTGGTCCTTGAAAATTTGGAAAAATACCCATACATGCAAGTTTTGTTTTCCAAAAGTGATTCGAATTTTATATGAGACAATGCCTTCTTGTCGGTCTGTCCTTTGGGTGAAAGACCAAAACAAAAAGCAATTATCCTTTATTTTTTCTTCATTTTAAACTAGTAATTCTTTTAAAATTTAATAAGCAAAATAAAGTCATTATATTTAAGAAACATCTTTACAATAATTCAGTATTTTATTTTCTTGTAATTGCTAAGATTATTTGGTCTCTGTGGGATTTTCCCTTAGAATATATTTCTAGAGAATAAAAAATGAGTATAAACTATTTTTTAAATAAAAAAAAAAGAGAGAGAGAAAGAGAGGGAGTAAGATTTTAAATGTTCTTTTATAGGATGCAAATCAAAGATTCAATGAATTGGAGGGACATGTGTGATTAATTTGAAGAGAAGAGAGAATCTTCTTCCGTACTTTGAGAGAGACTTAACATCTCTATATCAACTAATATTTTATAAATTAATTTTCTGCAAGTTTGGTGCCTATAGCACTGGAGTAGCTAGTCCTGAATGGGCCCTGTGTCAAAATTCCTTGGTGGATCATTTTTTGAGATCCTTAACATTTTATTATTTTATTACGCATTTTGGAGCCCCTGAAGATTGAAGGTCCTGTATCATTGATACAGCTGTAGCTACGCCCCTGGCCTATAGGGTATATACATGTATGCAAATAATATGATTTTGTTTTTTCCTTGCCCATTAGATCGTTTGGAATGAGTGCTAATAAATGATATGTTCAAGATTTTACGTAATATTGTTTTATATAACTGATTTTTGCATCTCATTGATGTATTTTCTGTACTATGCCAAAATTTTATTTTCTTATCAATTGTATTAATGTATTACAGAAAATAATACTTGCTCTTTGTGAAAAAAAAAGAAAAAAGAATTTACTTATAGTAAGAGAAAAAAATTTAAAATATTTGCAACTGTCACATTCCTTTTTTCTGGCCCCGGGCGGGCAGTTGCTTGCTACACTTACAACTAAATACTGTAAAAAAATAAATAAATAAAGCTGTTAAAAAATGTTTTGAATAATAGCTGTATAAACAAGTTTTCTAAGGATAAATACATTTTTTGAAATTCTGAAACAAGCTCTGGGAATAAAGTTCAGTAAAATTTTACATTTACAGTTTCAAATTGAATTTTAAGTAAGTAAATGACTCTTAAAATAAAAGTAATATTAAACTTATATTTAACTAAGCTAATAATTAAATATAATTTTGTACTAAAGTTTCATATTTTTTTTGATTAAGTTATTTGACAGTAAGCTTACATATAGCATTATTAATAATGTCTCATTCATTTTTTTCTATTGCAATAAGATCTTTAAATAATATAAATTCTTTTTGTAATAAATTTTCTCTATGCAATTGTAATAATCAATGAAATAAAAAAAAATGATCATGCCATTCATTTGAATTAAAATTGAAGTGAAAATATTTTAATATTTAAGGAATTTAAAAAGATTTAATAGGAGAAAGTAAGTTAAACAATTCTCAAAGTAAAAGAAGCAAAAAATGCAAGAAATTTAAAATTCTGAAAAATAAAATTTTTGCAAGAAGGTAGTTGATATTTCAGTTGAAAGGAATAGGCTCTTAAAGAATGGGCTGCATTCAAAAATCCCTCAAGGAGTTCTCATCTTAACTACTTTCTGCACACTATGTTAGTCTGTTAAAACCCATAAAACCCACCGCTTGACCCAATTCTCTTGTTTTCAGAAGGAGATAGCATAAAATTTTCTGTTTCTTCCTTTTCTTCAAAAATCCCACTGCTTAGAGATCAGCATGATGCCATTGTTCAACAATTGTAGCTGTGTTAGTCTTTGACAAAAAAGGGGGAGGGGATGTTCCCATCCTAAAGAGCAGTTTCTTCTACAAACAAGCTATATCCTAAAATTTAACACATGATTATGTTAATTTAGCTGGTTAGAAAATTCAAATTTTTTATTAAAAAAAAAAAATTGAATTTTATTTTGAAGCAACAATTTTGTCCCATCTTGGAATTTGCATCTTTTGTCCTTTTTTTAAAAAAAATTATCATTGATTCACTACTATTGTATTTGTATCTTGATTGTCTGATTCCTTCCAAATCTGAATGACAGATTGATACAGAAAAATAATTTATATTAAAGCTATGCCATTTTTTAAAAATTAATTCCTGCAGTTTGTTATTTACTAAGGACACATTATATATACATAACAGATGCAGACAGCTTTTATTATAAACTGCTGGACGATAGTCAAATCATGATTTTAATGAACATTTTTTTAGAAACTTATATTGACCTATTTAAAAATTTCTCTGATGAATTTTAAAATTATGCTTAGTTGGCATCAATTTTAAGGATTATATTTACTGTGTACATTGATTTACTAGAAATTATAAAAATAAATTATAATGAAAAAACTCAAATTTATAGAACTATTTTGTGATATAGTTGCTATTTTTTTCTGTGAGAAGCCTTTGTATATTGCATAGTAAATTATTGTTTACAAGTGCATATTTTTATTACTTTTTTAATAAGAAAACTGGTAAGATTGAAATTTCAGTCACATCACATTGTGCTTTATTTGTTATAACATCAAGAGATAAGTTTGAAATTAGACATAAACCTTCATTTTAAGAAAATTTTTCAAATTTTTTCACATCTTGAATTTAAAGAAGACTAATACACTTTTATCGTCTTTTTTTTTCTAATAAAAAATTTTCAAATTATAGTATAGAGAATTCTGCTCATTTTTAGATAAAATTGTACATTAAACTGCCAATATTAAATCATTGATATTGATATCAGTGTATTTCATCTTTTAATTTCTGATAAAATTTCAATCACCTTCAGTATTTGCATTTTGTAGAGTAAAAAATGAATTTATTACTTTTTTTTAAAAAGGGGAATTTTGTTTGATAAAATGTTACACGAATGTTAAAAATACTATGAATAATTATAAAATTTTTTTCTTTATTTGATAAACAGTCAATAAGATCCATATAAAGGAAATATTTTTGTTTTTAATCAGCATCTTTCACTTTTTAGCCCAACCGTTTTCACCTATGGGGCATTCATTAATAACAGGGCCCTGTTTCCCTGCCAGGAACCACCTGTAGCCATGGCCACTTGGGAAGCTGTTGTCACTGTCACAGATTCCAATGTTGTTCTTATGAGTGGTGATGAAGAACCACAGATATCTTGCGATGGAAGTAAATAATTTTAAGTAACTGATTTTTTATTTTGGAAGAGTGAAATTAATTTTATTATTTAATTTATATATGCAAGTATTTTTTATATGTTTCTCTTCTTTTTTCTTATTGATAAATTAAGTTAAATATGTATTGAATTTGTTTTGGCATACACTTGTCCATGAATGTCGAATGTATATATATTTTCTGTTTCTTAATTTCAATTATATAATAATGAAAAATTTTAGAGTAGGAAGTAATATGTGCATATAATTAGGAAAGGGTATGTCTATAGTTAGGAGGGAATTAATGTTTATGAAGATGCATGGGTTTTATTTCATGTATTTTCATATATAGATGCTTGTGTTTCATTCATTTAAAATGTTTTTCCCCCTCTAATGGATTGCATATTGACAACTAAGCCTTTGCAGACACGCCAAGTCCCCAACTGTGAGAACAATTTCATGGTGGCTCTCACTACCAAATTTGGATGCTATAATTTATTAAATTCAAACCCTTGTCAGATGTTAAATATTGCCTTGATTTAATTTTGTCAAGAATACGAGAGCCAAATTGATAGTCAAAGGATCTTTTAATGCCACATAATCGTATGACATGTGTGCCTATTATTTTCTCATTCAGAAAATCTATTGACTATAGCCGGGATCAAACCCGCAATCTTAGGCTTACGAGGTGGGCATGCTACCTCTAAGCCATCAAGCGGACATTTAAGATATAGTTTTGTTGAAAATTATTTTTAGTATCATTATCCTTTGGGTTGTGTGATTTAAAAAGGTAAATGAACATAAAAATACCAATGTTATGGAAACATTCTGATTGTAATAAATTATTTTTATGTATTTTACTCAAATTTAATCATAACAAATGATGCTTTAATGTGAATTATATAACATTTTTCAGTAAGATTCATCAAGTAAAAGAAATGCTTGCATTTCATTTTTAATGGTCTATTTGTACTACATTGATTGGTATTGTGTAAGCTAGTGATTTTTTTGAATAATTGCTTTTATTTACAGAATATGTGCATTTCTATTACTACACTAAGAAAGTCCTTCCTTTATCCACTTTGTGTCTTGCTATTGGAACTTGGGAAGAGTATTTAATTCCACTTGAAAACAAGTATTGTTGTTTTGCTTTTAAAATAATTTGTCTTTGAACTGTACTTTCTTTCTTGCTTGCTTCTTTTTTTAGGAATTTATACAGTTAAAATCTATTAATAATAAAACTTTTAAATTAGGTCATAGTTGAAAGAGTTTAAAAGTTTGGCCAAGGAAATCCTCTGTGTAAAATAAATCTCAAAATGTTTGGAGTTATATACTTTTTAAAATTTTGTTATTCCATGCTATTAAGTTTAAAGAGCATGGTACTTTGTTGTCTTGACTGTGGCTCACAGTTATGATGTCTATCTCCAATAACTGTTAAGAAAATTTTTAGTGTATTCTTAATAAACAGCTGATCCCTTTTGTTTTATTTTATTCTGTATAAAAATATGAGACTCATCCTGAAATAAATTTAACATACTTTTTTTTGCATGGGGTGTGTGGTCAATAAAGTACATTATTAAAATTTAATTAAAACTTATCTTTTTTTAGTCCCATTTTGAATTTAATACTCACAATTTATTAAGTAATCTCCATATATAGCAAACATATGAATTATTTTTATGTATGTGTATAGTAATAAGTAAATGAAAGCAATACAATGAAGAGAAAATGCTAGTATTAAAATGTTATTTTGTAGAACATTTGTAAATTATATATAATTTTAGTTTTTTGTCTTAAACATAATCTATATCAATATGTGTTTTATATTCTTGGTAAATTAGCTTTCATTTGTAGAAATGATCCAAAATGTAGAATATTGGCCTGCTCTAATCTTCTGGACAAAGCAATTCAAGTAAGAAGCAAAATATTTTTTTAGTAAAAATTTAAGTAGTTACATATTAAAATGTAAAAGATACAATTTTCATTTAGTATTGTGTGAGTCTATTATGTACTTTGATAAAATTTCGAGACAAAGAATTGGAGTAATTGAAAAAGAAGCAAGAAATGTAAAATACTTGATGTTTAACAAAAAATTTATTTTAAAGCAAATTTTCTGTTTTGGAAGAAATATTTTTGGATAAATTGTTATTTTCATCAAATTTAAAAGTAGAACATCTTACAAGTTTTGCTGAAACTATTTATTTTTAAAAGAAAATTGCCAATGTAAAATGGTAGGTGTGTGATTAAAAATAACGAGAATAAAAACTTCTAAGGTTTGGAAAATTAATTAAATATTTATTTAGTTGCATGATATGACATTTAACAATGAGATTGACTCTTCTGAACATTCAGTCGCATTTGATGATTCTGCATTGAAAGAAATTTTGAATTTTATGTAAAAAAGTATATTATTTGTACTGTAATGAAGTTATTAAACATGATTTATTAATTGGATTAATTGTGATTTTTTTAAAAGAAATCTGTTAAAGAAAAATTAAATTTCATTCTAAAAATAAATACCAAAGTGAATAATTTTGTCTTTTCCTTTAGGAATTTTCTGAGTATATTCCATGCTGCTTGAGTGCTTCACAGAAGTTTCTGGGTCCTTATCCATTTTCACGCATTGATTTTCTGATTGTTCCTCCATCATTCAGCAGTTTGGGAATGGCAAGGTATTCATTCTCATTTATCACTGTCTTTGTGTTGAATAAAAATTATCTTTAATTTCTAAAATGCTTTTGACTTTTTTAAAAAAAAATTTTAAACACATACTTAATTTTAATAGAGTAATTACAGAAATAAAAATTATTTATTCTTAGCTAGTAATTTCAAAATTGCACAGATCATAAAAATTAAATTTGCATGAGCCGTATAAAGGTGCCTGTTCAAATTCAAAATAATGTTCAATTTCATAATTCGTTCATTATCGTTTTTCAAAAATTCAGTTTAATTTTTCATTCAATAAAAATGGAATAAATGCACTCTTACCTGTCAGAAGTTGAGGCGACTACAATGATATGACTAGTCGGATAGAGGGACAAACGTTTATTTACAACACAAACAAGACAGACAGGGATACTATATACACTTGAAACAAGCGACTGCAGCGCAGCTGAACTAGAGTTACAACATACTCCCCCCCAAATGACCAGGGGGTTCGTTCAAAATCTGCTACAATTTCAAAGCACACAGAAAAATATTAAATACACATGACAAGTAATTCACATACAAATTCTACAGATACAAATTCAAAACAACTACTTAACTAAGAAATCATTCATTAAGTTCAAGATTATGTAACAATTGTACTGGTCTTTTAATAATTGAATTTTGTGTTTTTATCTTACAAGAACGTATTTTACCATCCCTGCCAGGAAAATACATCAACAACTTTACCTAGTTTCCAAAAATATCTAGGAATTTTTTCATCATTAATTAGTACAACATCATCAATTTTAAACTCTTTAATTTCGCCTGTAGGTTTAACACAATGAGCAGATTTAAGCATGAAAATATATTCCTTTGACCATTTTGTCCAAAACATATTTAGTAATCTTTCTCAATAATTAAACCTTTAATTAGAATTTTCCTGTTGGACAAGTTAGAATCAAAATTAAGCC
>BMAV01007913.1:154513-187826 GCA_019973955.1 Trichonephila inaurata madagascariensis
TTTAATTAGAATTTTCCTGTTGGACAAGTTAGAATCAAAATTAAGCCTGGCAGGTGGTAGACTATTCACTCTACGTCCTAAAATCATATGAGATGGAGTAAGAGGTTCAGGTTCATTAAATTCACTAAAAATATATGTAAGAGGGCGAGAGTTGAGCAATTTCAATTAAAAGAGTCTCCAACTCATCGTGAAATAAAGTTGTTCTTCCCACAGTCTTTCGTAAAGCAAGCTTTACTGTTCGAATGAGTCTTTCGTAAAAGCCACCCCACCAGGGTGCTCGCTCGATGATTAACTGCCAGTAGATTTTATGGGAAGCGTAGAACGCTTTCACTGTAAGATCACTGATAAATTTACACAAGTTTTTCAATTCAATTTCGGATCATTTAAAAGTTCTTGTGTTGTCAGTCAAGATTTTTGAATACAGTCCACGACAACTAATAAAACATCGAAGTGCTAATAGAAACGTTTCAGTTGTAAGGTTGTTCACTAGCTCTAAGTGAAGAGCTCTCGTAACAGCACAGGTAAATAAAACAATGTAGTGTTTATTCTCGTCTTTTGTGTAGAGAGGGCCTCCAAAATCTATTCCAACTACAGAAAATGGCACTGACTGCTCTACACGAAGAGCTGGTAACGGAGCGGTGACTTGAACACCTGAAGTCGAACTAAATCTTTTGCATAGTACACATTTTTTTAAGATGTTTTTCACAGTCTGTCTCCCCTTAATGAGCCAGAGTCTCTCTCTATATATAATTTCTAGCAGAGTTTCACTAATACCACCGTGAAAAACCTTTTCGTGAGAATCTCACACTATTAAATTTACGAAGTAATGTTTGGCTGGTAAAATGATAGGGTGTTTTTGTAAATTAGAAAATTTAGATTTTTGCAGTCTTCCACCGACACGTATCAGTTCATCTGTATTTAGAAAAGGATTTAACTCTAAAATTACTGAAGTTTTGAGTACTAGTTTGCTTGCACGTAAGCAATTAACTTCTTCGGCAAAAGCATCTCTCTGTACTAATTGAATCCAAAAATTTTCGGCACCATCGATTTCTTCTGTTGTTAATTCGTCAGATCATTTATTGAATCTATTGCGAATGTTATGCACAAAACAAAGCACCCAACTAGTCGCAATAATTTCTGCAGGCTGCTAAATTTGCTTAAATTAATTACTGAGGCTGTGTTTAATTCACAAGAGAATGTGAACACTTGTTCTTCGGATTTACATGGGTCGGTTGAAGAAAAGTCACAATTCAAATTTTTTGGCCTGTTGTTTTCCGTCATGCGAAGCCACTAAGGACCATGCATCCAAAATTGGCTGTTAATAATTGTCTCGAGATTCACTCCACGAGAAACATAATCTGCTGGATTTTCTCTCCCACTGCAATGATGCCAATCAGACGGATCGGAATTTGATTGGATTTCTATTACCCTATTCAAAACAAATTGCTTGTAATTTGAAGCTTTTCCTTTAATCCAATGGAGAGCAATAGAAGAAACACTCCAAAGGAAAAATTTCGAAATAGGGAATTTAAATTTTGATGTTAAATATTTCAAAATTCTTGAGGCCAAAACTGCTCCCAAAAGTTCCAATTGTGGCAGGGTTAACTTTTCGAGAGGAGAAACGGCTTTTAGCGGTTATAAATCTCGTGTAAATATCGTCATTCGCAGTGATATAACGAAAATATGCCACTGCTCCAAATGCTCTGGGACTTGCATCACAAAATACGTGTAATTGCAAATCCTTATCCTTATCTAAAGGATATGGAAAATATTTTCTTTCCAATGTTAAGAGTCGTTTAGAAGACAAACTTGAGAGCACCAAGTCTCCCATTTGTTCTTTAACTCGGTGGGCAATTGTTCATTCCAGCTCCCAGCCGAGACCGTATTCCCAAATTTCTTGCATTAAGCATTTTATTATTAACACAAATGGGGAAATAAAACCTATCGGATCAAATATTTTTGCTGCTGTATTTAGAACACAGCGTTTCAAATTCTTTAAATTTTTAATTAACTCAAGCAATGGTTGTGCATCTAATTTAAATGTATCATTATTTAAATTCCAAATAATTCCTAAAACCTTTAAAGAATGCTCACCCGATTCACCTACATCACCTATACTGTTTTCATTCCATAATTTTCTTAATTCCTTCGAATTAGTTTTAAATTTTCTTAAATTCATATTAGCATCTTTAAGAATTTCTATCATGTTTTTTGAGAGATTGAAAGCTTTATTAACGGATTCAGATGAACCTGCGAACAGGTCGTCAACATATAAGGAAGTATTCAGCATTTCAAAAGTTTCTCTATAATCTTCCTTATATTTTCGTATATGGAATTTCATCGTCGCATCAAGTACAAAAGGACTCAAGGTCACCCCAAACGGTACACGATTCATTCTCATTATTTTGTAAGATTTGGCATCTCCATCATTTGGAAACCAAAAAAAATCTTAAATAGTCGCGATCTTCCTCAGCTATTCCAATTGTTAAAAATGCCCCTTGAATATCACTACAAAACGTATGTTCATATTCGCGAAATTGCAAAATTACATCTATTATTCGGGGATTCAAAGATGGACCCGCATAAAGGTACTCATTCAAAGATTTACAGTCTCTATCTTTCGAAGATGCATCAAAAACCATTCGAACTTTCGTCCTTTCTTTATCTTTTCGAACCACAGCTGAATGAGGCATATAATAAGAATTATTTTCGAAATGTGATGAACATTCCTCAACAATATTTTCTTTAATTTGATCTTTAACAATATTTATATATTTATTATTAAGCCAAATATTGTCTTTCAGTTTTAGATTTAAATTATCGAATCTATGCTTTGCTATTGCCCAATTATTTTTCAAATCACTTGGTTTATCTTCCCAAAATAGTTTTGTCTCATACATTCCGTTATTAAATTTTAAATTATTCTCAAAACTCGAAATATAGTCGTTATCATTATCTGACATACTCTTTTCTGTATCACAAATTCCCATCGATTCTAATTTCCAAAATTGGGTTAAATTTTCATTTAATTGAGAACAGCATTCTATTTTAAATACCGAAACATTTTCTTTATAATGTACATTCATGGGCGATATTCTACCCTGAATTATTGTCCCGAAAATGGTATCTATCGCAAACAAAGTTTTTGTTAATTTTTCCTTTTTACCCGAATGAATCTGCCAAAAATATTGCGCCCCTATTAACAATGAAATCTCATCTCCATTCGATTCGTTTATGTTAGACATGTGGATATTTTTACAGCTAAGCAATTTCTTTAATTTATTCGCCGACATCCTGAACGGAGTTCCCAAAATGACATCCGTCAGGAGAGCTTCAATAGTGATCGTGTTTACAGGGTCATTAAGGTTACAGAGGATGATTTCAACAACTTCGTACTTTTTTTGAATGGGTGTTCTCCAACCGAATGTGTAAACCAATAAATTTTCTTCGTGTTTCATGGGGAGTTACATTTCAGAGGCTACAGTTTTTTTTTAAAAAACATCTCTGTGAAGCAAGCGTTATCTAACAAGAGATTTATTTCTTTTTTCTCTGATTCGTTTACCAACAAAGCCCAACATGTTTCCAGAAGTACTTTGTTGTGAGTGGTATTCACATTACAGCATGAAATAGTTTTTGTGGGGGTGTCACATTGCGGGGAGAGACCACGAACACCTGCGTTCTGAGAGGAGGACCCTGGGTCAGCAGGGATGTTGGTGGGGATGAAAGAAGTATTGCATATCAGCTCAGAGTGATGACCCTTGCAATTAATGCAAACCTTAGATTTCATACAAGCGCGAAATATATGGCCTCGCTCGAGACACCAATAACAAATGCCGTTTTTTCCAAGAGATAATTTCCTTTCCTCGATTGATTTCGAACACGAATTGGAACTATGGTCATTTTTATTATCAGTTCCTAAGCAAAATACACACTTATTTACATTGACAACAAATGCGGAAGTCGTCGGGACATTATAACTATTTTTATTTTTTCCATACGTTGAATCTGAGTTATATTTATTAAACTTACTGTGTTTATGATTCTGTTTTTCGTTATAATAATTTCTAGTTTCCTTTCGGGAATTGGATTCATAGGAATTAAATTCTTTAGTTAAATGTTCATTTTTTTCACGACATTGAATTCCTATTTTTAAGAAGTCTAATAAATCAGAAATCATATTCTCCGTTCGACCATATGATTTTCGGGTAAACTAATGATAAATCTCGAGGAATAGATTTTAAAATTATTGGATACAATAAGGAACTATAAGTATCCGGGTTTACCAAATTATTCTGTAGCCCACGAATATGGATTTCACATTCTGAATATAGTTTTCGCAAACTCAGAATATCATAGGATTTTCGCACAGGATTTAAATGTAATAATTTTGACATATGCGAATCAATAATTAAATCTTTTCTGCCAAATTGCTCTTTAATTATGTTTAATGCAATTGTATAGTTATTTGCACTTAAAGTTAAATCTCTTATTGCTATTTCAGCTTCATGAGTTAAGTAAGACTTTAAATAATTAAATTTCTCAATATCACTTAAATTTGAGTTATTGTGAATTGCTGCTTCGAATTGGGCAAAGAAATCACTAAATTTTAAAATATTTCCATCGAATTGTGGGATTTGCAGTTGAGGGAGTTTTAAACTTGAAAATTGTTGTTCGCTTCTAGAACTTGCATTGGGTGTGTTTCTTGACTCAGTTTCTCTTTTGTTTAATATTTTATTGGCTTGCACTTTACAAGTTATTATTGAATCTCAATACTCCTGCTGTTTTTCCATTTCCTTTTCTAGGTCGTCCATATTAGTAAGAATCGTGATATCTTTGTCAAAATTCTCGAGCTGTTTTTCTTTATCAATTAATTTTGCTAAAAGTTCTTCTATTAAATCACTTGATGCATTTTTCTTCTCAATTTCAATTTTAATTTAGTTCGATAATTCTGTTGCCGCTCTTCTGACAAGTGTTCGAATTTTTTTTAGAACTTCGACATCCATTTCGTATAAATTAAATTTTCAAATTCAAATACTGTTCGCAAGATTTCAACTACACTCGATTCAGTTCGAAAATTTTTTATCTAAAGGCTGGTCCCGGGTTTCGGCACCAAAATAATGTTCAAATTCGTAATTCATTAGTTATCGTTTTTCAAAAATTCAGTTAGATTTCATTCAATAAAAATGGAATAAATTCACTCTTACCTGTCAGAAGTTGAGTCAACTACAATGATACGACCAGTTGGATGGAGGGACAAACGTTTATTTACAACACAAACAAGACAGACAGGGATACTATATACACTTGAAACAAGCGACTTCAGTGCCGCTGAACTAGAGTTACAACAGTGCCTTGCAGTGGCGTAATGTACCCCCCCGAAACCCCTGCATTGCGGGGGACCCAGGGACTCTAGGGAGCCCAAAGCATAACTGACACTATGTTTTTGGGCTTGGGGACCAAAACCTTAATTTGCAGGAGGGCCCTAATATTCTCTGTTGCGCCACTGGTGCCTTGACTGACCTTGATAAGGTGGTGCTGGAATCTATTTTATTCACCCAAATGGTGAATTTGAATCCTACAGAATTTCCACTGGTAAAATTTCCTTAAACTTTACATGTGTGCTTATGGCCATTAAAGGAGCTTTGGATAACTACCACAATAGGGCAATTGAAAGTTCAAGTGGCATTTTACTGTTCCCTTGATTCTAGATCTGCACTCCAGGGGATCCAAAGGGGCAATTCTCAACTGATGCAGGATATAATTGCCCTCGTCAATGGAGTAGTTGCAGCCCAAAGTACTTGTACTTTGCAATGAATACCGGCCCATGTAAACATCTTTGGCAATGAGTAGGTTGATAACCTTACCAAAGAAGTCCGAAATTCCCCTCAACTTTCCAATAGCCTTACCCTTACTGATGTAATAGCCAGATGTAAACCCACATTCCATCCAGTTAAGAAGCACTTCATTCCAAATCTTAATTGTAGCTGTATTATTTAAACCATCATGGCCAGATTACATACAAAACACTTTAAAGGGATGAAAATATCCCCTGATGGCCAAACAAGCTATAATATTTGTCCTCACTGTCCAGACATTCAACTTTTTCTTAACCATATTTTTAATTGTCCTTCTATATTGGCTGAACTCCATGGACCATCGACTGCTTTATTCGTCAAAGGTTGTTGACACAGCCGTTTTGGACGCCTTTGGTGCCATTTGATTTCACTGCATGGACAAGACAACAACAACAGCTAGTGATTTACAGTTTTTTTAAAATTTTTTTTTATTAAAATCTGATTTTGTAGGGAAGAAAAAATTTTGAACTTTTGCAATATTAATAATTTTTTGAAAAATAAAAGGAAGGGGAGAAGACTAATACTATCGAAAAGAAAAAAAACTAAGTATAAAATCAAATTAATCAAACTAAATAAACAGACTTTTTTGTGAACTTTTTATCAATACTTGAGCAATCACAAAATAATTTATTAGTATTTATAAAGATTGATACATTACATATGGAAACATGCCACCTGTAAGCATTTGAAAACTTTAGTTGTCCTTTAAGTAACTAGGAAAACTCATATAAAATTAATTCTCTAATGAAAAAATTCTACTCTATTATTTGGAAGAATCAATAAATTTTATGTTGAGATTCTGCTTTGGACTTTTTCCACGAGAAACTTAAAATGTCTTCTCATTTTATATTTTATTGTACATTAAATGTAATTAATAATGTGTTAATTAATTCATTTCTCTCTTATAGGAAAGACATGATTTGTCATTCCTAACATGAAATATATTTTTGATTTCTTGTTCATTTTTATAGAGTATTTATTTAAAACAAAATTTTTAACAATAAAAACATTTTTTTTCTATGTAATTATTTTAAAATGTATCATTTAAATTCATATTAAACAACAAACAAATTGCAATTCAAAATTATTACTTGTAAAATAATCATATAACCATTGGAATTTGGAATAATTTAAGTATTTTTTATATAATGTAAACTATTATGCAAGACATTTTGGCTGGTTAAAATATTTGGTGCGGCAATTATATATGGAAACAAATTTTCATTAATTCTTAGATATGTACTTTCTATAGTGCTATGTTTTAGTTCATTTTCCTGTGTATTTTGCTTTACATTGAAAACTGAACCATTAAGGCTACAGTCCTTGTACTAAAATATATGTGAATTCTTGTAAAATCCTATAATTCTTACATTGTTTCAAAGCCAATTCTTAAGCTGTTCACTATATTATGATGATTTTAAATGATCATATTTTTTATTTAAAATAACCCAAATATTGTACTTTCTATAAAAGAAATAAGCATTTTATATGTAACTATTAATTACCTTTTGAAAAGCTTTTTGTAAAGAATTTAAAACTGAAATGATTTAATCTGCAAGAATCTAAAATGGCTAAAAATGTAAAGTTAAGCATGGAAATATTACTCCATTTTATTCTATCTTGGTGACAAAAGTTTTAACTTTTAGATGATATTCAAATAATTCATGAAGTAAATCAGATTTAAAGGTGTAATAAATATCCTTTTAAAAAGGATAGCTTCAATTACAGTGCTTGTTATAAACAAATTTTTGATATAAGCAAAGTAAAAAATTAAAAAAAAAAAACATTTTTTAATTTCAGAATTTGTGTTTCTGTATTGATTAAAATTTTCAAATTTCTTGTAAAATCACAATGTTTGTATTTAATCGTAACCCAATCCTCTTTTCAGGTTCTTCATAAAAAAGAGCATAGTGAATGTAAAATTTCTATGCTAGTTCTGTATTTCTTGCTGACCCCCTTATCAAACAACATGTTTAAATTAAGTAGATGGATTAATAAATAATTAAAAAAATTTCTTTTATTTTTCAATATTTTTCTGTTGTGTTGCTTTGAGTTGGGTAAAATATCTTTATGAAATAGTTGTGTGAAATATCTTTTGTGTAGCTTTGTGAACAGATAAAATATATAAAAATTGTCCTTAAAGCTCTTTTCCTCTTATAGTCCTAATTTGGTGTTCTTGTCTCAGTCACTGCTTTCTGGGGACCGAAGTCTCTGTTGTCGTGTGTCACATGAGGTTACACATGGATGGTTTGGCTTGTCCATTGGAGCATTGGATTGGACAGAAGAATGGTTGAGTGAAGGGTTTGCTACGTTCATGGAAGACATTCTTCACTCAACAGCAATTCAGGTGAAAAACTGTTTCTAGTTTTATTATTTATATTACGAAAAAAAAATTTAATGTGAGGTATTGATAAAACAATATTGAATAAATAAATTTCATGTTTTGTTAATTTTTTGTGTTTACAATTATTTTATGTCTTCTTATTGTGCAGATGACGTGCAATGATTCCAAAAATTACATGGAGTTGAAAGCTTTAATCAGGAAAAAGATCTTAGTGGATGAAATAGAAAACACCCAAGAAAATCTTCAAATTCTCAGGTATGCAGGAATGTACAGAATTATATTTGTTGATTAAGGTAGTGCCATAGTTAAATTATAATTTTATAAAGATTGTTTTTGCCAAATGTACAAAAGTTGTGGAGCACATTTCTTTGACAGAAAAACGCCTCTATTTTCTTGAAAATTTGTAACATTATAACTTATACATTTATTTAACCCGTTTCCGCCCAGCGTCATTTATAGGACAGTTCATTTTCACCATTATAAATACAGCTATTCAACGTTTCGCCTATTCTTTTTCCACCCCCTTAAGAGTAATGGTTTCACCCTTCTTATTTAAACCAGTTTGAATCGGATGGAAGCATTTTTTAGCCAGCTGCAGACACGTAAACTTCGCCATTTTAATGATTTTTTCTTGCTGAATTTCATTGTAATCGTACGAAAAGATTTTAAAGGTAAGTTTAAATATTTTTTCTGAATTTATATTTCAGATATTCTATTAACAGATATCTTATAACATTTTAAAATTATTTTTACTTTTATTTGTTTTAATTACAAATTTAAACTACTGTCCTAAAAATAGGACGCTGGGCGGATTCGTTAAATTTTCTGATATTTAGTTTATTTCATAGGTGCTCAAGATGTCGCGGAAAAAAGTTTTTAAAACTGCCGAGGAAGTTGTAGAATACATATTTTCGGAGGAATTAGAGTCCGAAATGATTGCTTTGCCACCTGAAGTAGATAAATTAACAGATGAAGAAGGTTTTGATGACACTGAAACTCTTGACCCATCTGTAAGAGACGTTGCAGGTAGTATTGAAATTTCTGTACCTTATGAAAACCATGATGATCATAGAGAGACAGATTTATCAAACAAAAGTAAATGAAGTTGCTCGGAATCAGGATCAAATACATGTAAGAAAGGTAAAAAAGAGTTAATAGCAGATTGGAAAAAGGTTCCGCCAAATTACAATTTTTCTGATGAAAGTAATGCCTCAAAAATAAACTATGAAACAGCTGTAAGCATTTTAGAGGGTCTATCACCCGTAGAAGTTTTTGACGAATTTTTGTCTCTGACATATTTGGAGCATATTTTAACAGAAACAGAAAAATACACCAAACATTGGAAAAACAAACCAGATTTTTCCTTAACAACTAAAGAATTAAAAACATTTATCGGTTTTTTAATTTTCTCTGGATATCATATGCTATCAAGTGAATGTGACTATTGGTCAGATGAAGAAGATTTAATGGTTCCTTTAGTAAAAAACTCAATGACTAGAAACAGATACTTAGAAATAAAATCTATGATTCATTTTGCTGATAATAACGAAGCTAAGTCCCAAGCAAATGACAGAGCTTTTAAAATTCGAAAATTAATTACTGAAATGGACGCAAATTTTCAGAAACGGGGAATTTTTGACAAGCATCTATCTATTGATGAAATGATGATTCGATATTATGGTCATCATTACTTCAAGCAATACGTTAAAGGTAAACCCATAAGGTTTGGGTATGAGATGTGGGCATTATGTGGAAACAATGGCTACTGCTATAATTTTGATTTGTATTGTGGTTAGGAAGTTGTTGATGCTGCTTCTACCGTGGTTCTTTCAAAAGAGGCATTGGGAACTCGAGTTGTAAAAAAAATGCTTCAGCCAGTTACTGATCCCAAGAGACATATAGTTTATTTTGATAAATTTTTTTATTCCTATAATTTGTTAGTTGACCTAAGAAAGAGTGGATTTCGAGTAACAGGAACAATAAGAAGTGACAGAATACAGCATTGTCCCCTTGAAATTGATTCTACTTTCAAAAAGCCTAGCCGTGGTTCACATGATTTCTACTTTGAGCAGAAAAATAAAATTACTGCCGTAAAATGGAATGATAACAAATGTGTTACACTTGCGACAAATTTTGACATAATTGAGCCACTAACATCTGTTTCAAGGCGTGAAAAGGGAAAAGATGAAAAAAATTAAGTCGATCAGCTATGTCTCGTAAACAATTATTACAAAAATATGGGTGGTGTAGATTCTCATGATTGGTTTTTAAAAAAACGTACCATAAAAGTCCATGGAAAAAAATGGTATTGGCCAATTTTTACCCAAATTGTAGACATGACTGTTGTAAATACCTGCGTTATTTACAACATGGTAAATGCAGAGAAAAAGAGTATCAAAGAAATAAGGAGAAATATTGCAATACCCTATCTAAAAAAAGGCAACAAAGTACAAAAACAAATAGGTAGACCACAAGTTATACAATTTCATCTCGAGTGAAGAAAATAGACACTCTTAGACGTGATGGAGTTGGTAAAAGAGAAAAACAAAGACAATGTGAAATGCAATATTCTTTGGGAAAACCTCTTACATTTTGCATGAAATGTAATGTAACTTTATGCCAAAATGTTTTCCAAATTACCATAAATAGTGTGAATATGTTTAAACTTAATAAAAAATGTCAAACTTATTTGTGTTTCATTTTATTTTGCATTAAATATTAAAGTTCAATTGTTTGGGAGCAGAAACATAATCATGTAACTAAAAACAAGGGAGAAGTACTAAGTGTTTAAAAACTTTCATATCCACCCAGCGTTCTATTTATAGGACAATAGTTATCTCGGATTCTAAATTAATTGTGTGGAGTTTAATTGCATATTATATTTAATTTAAGTGTATAGAACATAATTTTAAAAGTTTTTAACAAAATTTCAATTTTAAATTAAGTTGGGTATTAACAGGTTAAAATATAGTATTTTTAAAATTTCAAAACATCCCATAAATGATTAATATTCCCTTTTAACATGTAAAGGGAGAGCTCAATTAGCATTACGGTATAGGAGAAAAAATGGGAAACACATTTTATACCAGAAAAAATACTTGAACTCAAAGAAAATTGAGGAGCATGATAAAATAATTGATTCTCTACAGGGTCGTGAAACTAGAATACAATATTAATGTTAGAGTACTTAAATATCTGAGAAAAATATTACAAATTGGGGTCCTATTCATTAATGTTAACCAAAGTCAGCCTTAAATCCAAGACATTAAAAAAAAGCTTACTTTTTTTTTAACCCAAACAATACAGTTTAAAATAAACAATAGTTTTCAGTCTCAATTTGTATTAACTCAAAAATATTTACATGCATACATTTTTTTTATAATAGACATATTAATACTATTAGATTTTTGAAATGATTTTTCTTTGTTGAACAAGTTACACCAAATATGAATTATGAAGTTGTTATTCATAATTATAAAAATTGTGAGATTTCATTTTGTAAATTAAAAATGTAAACCATTTTTTTTAAAAAGAAATACACCAAACATATAACCAAATTTTGAAGAGACTGCTTAGTAAATAAAATTTAAATAAAGATAGCTGTTATTTACTCCAGTTGTCAGAAATATCCAATTTACATGCATACTATTTAAATTTGTTGTATCTCATTTTAGTCTCAAAATTATTCAAATTGAACGCTTCAAAATGAGTGATTATTTCTGTTAATTCAATAATCACAGGAAGAGAGCTTTCAGAATGAAAGTGGTCTTATCGTAATGTTTAATTTAAAATTAGAATTTATATATTTTGATTAAATGAAAGTATTGGTTTTGCGTTTTATCTAATTCCAAAAATATTTTGTATTGTGAATGTTTGTATGCTATTTGTGGGATACCTATCATATTTTCTTATACATATAACTATATTCATATAGTTATATTTAAGTTAAAGGAATTCTTAATATTGTTACATAGATCCGGGTTCGTAGATTTTATGCAAAACAATCACAAAGAAAATAAACAGTTCATTAAAAGCGATGTGAATTTATTATCAAAAATCCAATCCTTTAAATACAGGATTCAGCAGCAATATTCGCAGAGTAAATCTCCGAAGGTCTTCACACCTTCAAAAGCACTCAAACACAATTGTCAGTGTTTAAAAATACACATATGTAAAAGATTATTCACAAGCACTGCCGAGCTAATCACTAGTCAAAACAATCCTCACTATTCGCTGGCTAAAATCAGACTGACTGGTTGCGGCTGGCACTCCTATTTATAGGCGCGGCAGAAACTTCCAGAAATATAACCGCTCGTGTCATCGAGCGTGACGTTAATGGAGAGATTCATTACTTTTTAGAAGAATCCAGAGGGTTCCGAACTCGCCAAAAAGGATGCCAACTTGGCTCTACCGCCAAGATTTCGCCGTTCTCATTATATCGCTATTATATCGTAAGGGGCGGCATTGCTTGTGAATAGTACAATTTTAACATGAAATAAATATAACATAGAGTAATATAAATGCATTAAACACCCAAATACAAATTATTTACACAAAATTCGTAACACTGCCCCCTCCTCAAAGACTGCATGTCCCGGGCAGTACAATCCTTGAGTAGGAGGCATCTATTTACAGGCAAACTACTCACATAATAATCACATACAAAGTAACAAATGTATTCCACAGCATATACAATACAAATAAATCCAAAGCACATGAAGAGATGTAAACATAAATTCCAATATTAAAGTAAAACTAAGGAATTAGAAAAGAGAAATAATTTACATTCATAACAATATTATTTGCATTTGTCATCGAATCTTTCAAGGACAATGATTTAAACTGTTTCACAGTATCTTTAAAAATATTTGCAATTGTGAAAAACTATTTTTTATTGCAGTATATCTTTGTAAATTTAGTATCTTTATTTAAATGTGCTTTATAACTAATATTTAATATCATGTGGAATGTATCATTTTTTTATAGAATAAATAATTGTATTGTTCTTTGACAAAATCACAGACTGAATAGCTAGCCATCTTTGAGTGTAAAGTTTTTGGATATATCTTTGGTGCTGTGAATTTGAATGGTTTGTGGAGAAAAAATGACATAATTTTGAACTATATAAACTATTTAAGGAAGCAGATGTGATTAAATCCATCAAGGTTGGTCATTTGAGGTTTGTGGACCACATCTGCTATATGAGCTCCTTATCCTTGACATTCAGAATTTTCAATTACAAACCTATTGAAACTAGAACTAAGGGTTGGTCCAAATTGAGAAGGCCTGGGCTGTAGTGTCAATAAAAGAAGGAGAGTTTTATTGTTGATTAATGTAGATATCATGAATTTTTTCAGTATTGTCTCACTCTTTCCACGCCAATTATTTTGATAATTTGATGCATTTTATTGATCAGTGCTCTGTTATGTTCTTTCTCTCCTTCCCCAATAATAATTTGTATTTGATACACTGACTTCCAAAATTAAGCATGTTATGCAAGATTAAAACATGGCTTAAAATATTACTGCAGATGTAGATTTCAGTGGGAAAACTTGTATATTACAATAATTAATGATTGATTGTTTGGACATATACATGTTAAGTTGTTGAAGACATCAACATTCTATAGAGTTTGAGGAGGTGTAGTTATGTGCTGGTATATGAACTGCTTGCAAGTATCTTAGAATTATATTGACATTACTGCTCTTATGGCCTAAAGAAGATGAATGCTTGTTAATGAGTGGTGGATGTATTCAAGTTCGACATTGACGTTCACTTTTCCCGCCCCCCCCCCCCCCCCCCCCATGAATTATGCAGTAATTGTTATGGAAACAATTCCAAACATAGCAAACAGTTCTCCAAAGACCTGTTCCTAGTTAATCCTCTTTTGATGATTATCCGTGTGTTCCATTAACTGCCTGGTTCAGAAGGAAAAAAAAAAAAATTAGAATATGAATATATTCATTGAACGAGTCCATATTTGCCCTGAAATCAGATAAGAGGATGAAGATTTGAAAAGAACAAGGCACACACACACACACACATGTATTTAAGTCAAGAATATTGTGTTCAGAAAGGAGGTGTATAATTTACAAATTTTTTCGTTAATCATAGCTTTGCCATTCATGTGTCATTCATCTTCTTTTTCTCATTGACTTTCCGTAATTTCAAAATATCTACAAAAAATTGATTAGAAACAGGATTTTGTAATTACAGAATTAAATAATTTATCTTGAGAAAATTCATAGAAACATTTTCAGTAAAATTACAATGAAACGATAAAAACAGAGTTTTGAAATATATTTATATTATTTTGCTTTTCCAGAGCTTCCCATGGGGAAAACAGTAAGCATATGGTAGATGGGGTAAATGCTACTGTTTTGAAGAATGGCCAGAATCCAATGAAAGCTTTCATTCAAGTTCATTATATAAAAGTTGGTTCCTTATCAATATAAAATTCTGATTTTTGGTATATTTTTCAATTCCTACTATTAGCTCACAGTCTCTATATATTTATTTATTTATCTTGGTGGAATTTTCAATCATTAATAAAATACATTTTAAAGCGCTCCATTGAGCTGAAATTTTATATACAGGATTATTTTGGATGACAATACAATAATATAATAATAATTAATAAAATCAATTGATTAAAACTAATTATTTAAAGAATTACAAATACACACACAACCACGTCGGCATCTTTTTTGGCGACTTAGCGACCCTTTTGGCGACTTGTGTCAAAACTTGAAAAGGTTTTTTTCTGACGTGTTAAAGTATTAAGTTGAACTGAAATTTATATACATGATTATTTTGGATGATAATACGATACTTTAATGATAATGAATAAAAATTAATTACCACTTAGTGTTGTGATTCTGTCCTATGTATATACATCTTTACATTAATTGTAACTATTTAATAAAAAGTAGCTAAAATAAAATGTTTCTTTGTTGATCTAAGTAGGTATTGACTTAAAATTTTTTTTTATATTACTTGTTTCTTTTCATGTTGCATGAAAAAGATTTATTGAACTGAATTGTTCTACATAAAAATTGCACCTTATACTTAAGATTCAGTTTAAATGTTCAGAGTTGAATTTTTTTTTGTTTTTTTTTTGTTTAACCCTCTGATTGGAACATCCGCCTCTCATATGGGGATGATTTGCTTTGATGCCTGTAAATAATGCTGTGGTATGATTTTGGGGGTGGGCTGCCTTGACATCTTCAGTTGGACTCTACCCAATGAGAGGATCACATGGTGGTACCTGGCGATTTTTTTCAACTCACGATATGTGCGATTTTCTTATTTATCACTGTCTATCAGACGGATATTCCTTGAGTTTTTTCATTTTGAGTATTATTATTTTTACAAGAATATAAATAATTTCTGATCAGTTTTTATAAAAATACTAGTCACCATTCTAGTGATGCAAATATATCAATATAGTGTGCCTCATAAAGATGTAAATATTAAAAATTGTATTTTCGTTCATATGTTTCATTTTTTTAATTAAATTGTCTAATTTATATATTTTGAAAAAAAAGTTGTGCTTGATTTAACCTCACACATCTTTTTATTTGAGCCATACTCACTTTCATGAGTGATAAGGACATTTAAAACAATCCTTAAGGTAATAAAATTCAAAAAGAATTTGTGTACCCATCTGTGAGAAGGATGTTCCTCAGAAAGGCAAAAAAGTGATGTTCCGGTCAGAAGGTTAATTTAATTTTGTTGAGTATTTTTAGTTGAGCTATTTGAATTTTCTTTAATTCCTATATTAGACCAACACTATGAAAAAGAAATAATCATTTTCAATATGAGATTTTGCAAGAAATTTATCTTTTAAAAAATGCTTTTTCCAGTGTGATATCATTCATATCTTTTTATACTATATTTATAAATGACTTTGAAGATGTTTAAGTAAGCTTTTTAACCACCTTCTTGGTCAGTGCTGCTGCATCCCATACATTTGGCATTTTTGTGCCCTTATGGTTGGTGTCACATTCAATGTGCAACACAGAGACTCAGACTTCTCCTCTTTCACATGTGGAACTTCTTACGGAGAAATACCAACTTCAACTACTAATGACTCTTAGTGCTCCTATACAGTTGCTACTGCCCTTCCATCTAAGCGACTCAACCTAACTAACATGACATCAAATAAGGCTGAGGCCATTCCTGAAGAGCTAAAATCTTGCGCTCTGGAAATGATCGAATAAAGATATCTAGCAAATGAGTGGCTCCATATCTACACTAACGACTCATACCTGCCAAAAACAGAGCTGGCGCGGGAGGGTTTTGTCGGCTGTTTGAGGGCTCATTGCCCATGGGAAAGAATGCCACCAACTATGATGGTGAGGTCTGGGCTGTTTGTAAAGCTACAGTACAATTACTATCTGCTGGCCTAGCTCCTGCAAAAGTTGTCTTCTTCATAGACTCCTAAGCTGCAATTTTAGCTTCAGGCAGTAATACACCAACTGACTGCCTTAACACAATTCAGTGTCGAACTAAAATTGCGGAACTGATCTCATATGGCTGTACTGTAGCCTTACAGTGGGTCCTAAGTCATGTTGAGATCCCTGGTAATGAAAGAGCCGAGACCAAAAAGCCGAGTCATCCAAACCGAAATCCCCTTAATTCCCAGAAGAGCAAAGAGCATTATTTCTGCATCCATTGACAACTCGTGACCCAAAAGACCAAGATCCTTGGAAAGCCATGGGAAATTCTGGCCACTGTGGGCCCAATCCCGAGGCACCTGGAGAGAGCTGAGGCTGTTGCCCACTTTCGCCTAACCACAGGACATGACTTTTTGAGAGTATACCTCCACTGGCTTCACCTGGCTGCTAATGTGACCTGCCCACTCTACGTCCATGCCAGAATTGATGGCGACCACCTGCTCCAATGCACTGGACTCGATAAATACCCGACTGACGACATTGTCAGTCGGTACTGGGAGGCTTGGCATCAAATGGTCAAGAAGCCAAACACAGGCGTTGGATAAATAAATATTGAGTGTGAAGAAAAAATTTCATCATTGAAACTTAATTTATTATTACTTACATGTCTGCTGTAATTTTTTTTCTGAATGTTTCTACAAGTGGTGCAACTTTCTTCACAATTATTGTTGTGAGATTCCCCCCTTGAATGGAAATCAAAATCAGTTTGTATTTTCTAGTTCAATAGTGTGATTTTTGCATGTCAAAATAGCTTTTAGATGAATTTAGAGAAGGTTTCCAAGAACATCTCTCAGTGGAAGATGATAGCTCTGATTTATCAAGCAATATTTATTCAGAGTATAGGGAATCAGAAGATGAGTATTTAAGCTTACTAAGGATATGGGTAGAAGAAAAAATAATGTATCCTGCTTTTTGTTTCAATATTACAGAAAATCTGGGATATTTACTTTATTCTAGTATAACCATTAGATAGATAATTTTCATAATTTTAGTTTTATTTAAGTTTATTTGTTTTAAGTGTGTGTGCTGAGCCTTTTATTATAGTTTACTTGTGTTTTGTTATATACTTATTTATAATTCTTTGCTAATTTTTATGTATTAAGCAGAGTAATTTATTTAATAAATATATTTTAGTATACTTATTATTAATATTATTTAACTTCTTAAGTGAGTTTTAAATTATTTCTGTTCTATTCAAGATGCTGTTTTAAACTGTTATGATTATATAGCTATTTACTTGTTTATGTCCTGATTTAGCTCATTGTTTAGAAATACAAAATAATATATTTTTAATTATATTAATATTGTTATTTATTATGAAATCAAAAGTTGATTCTAAAAGATAAAAAAATAAACGCAACTATAAATTCAAATTTACTAACTTTTTAAACATCAAGGAAAGAAATATGAATGGGATGACATATGATTTAAAAAATAGTATTTTAAGGTTTTAAACATGATTGATACAAATTAATTTTTTTAAAGCAAATGTTTACTATTGTTTTTCTTTATTTTAAAAAAAATCTTTTATAGGGCTATTTCCTGTTGAAATATCTTTCTGAGTTGGTGGATCTGAATAATTTTTTGAATTTCCTGAAAGTATATGTCTCAAAATATGAAGGCCAGTTGGTCACATCAAAGGTTAGTTTTATTATCCTCATCATAAAATTTTTTGTTGTAATTTTTACAAATCTATTAAATAATTTTTTGATTGGTAATTGGAATTTTAAAATTTAAAAAGATGCATTTATAAAAGAAAAGGAAAATTTGTAACTTATGTACATTTTTGTTTAATCTTGTTATTTTCACATATGAGGTTCATTGAGTTGAAAAAATGGATTAGGAGTGCCATCCAAAGTACCCTAAAATCCGGCATAAAGCCGAACACTGCTGTATAATGCACACCCATAATTTCAAGCTGCAATTTTTAGTTTTTAGGTATATATTCACTGTATAACACACTCTTTTTTTTTAAGAATAAACCTGAAATACGTGTGCGCAATACTCTTATATTTTGAAGTAATTTATTCGAGGTATTATTGCAAGCTTTAGTAAAAAATAGTGTACTTCTAGAACTACAACTCTTTAAGTTCACAAGAAATGCTATTTCTTTCAAAGTAACAGTATTTTGATACATACGGAAGCCTAACTTTTTTATGTCTATCTCTTTTTTTTATTTTTAAAGCTCTCATTTATATACCCAGCATATAGAGTGCACCCAAAAACTTTGATCTTATTTTTTGAGTTGAAAGTGCATGTTATATGCCGGATTTTATGCTAATTAGAATGCAGCCGGTTGTTACTCGTCTTTTATCACATATTTCGTGTTTGTTTTATGCCATCTGCTGGCTTTTTGATCTTCATAAAACAAAAAAAAATCACCCTTTTTATATTTTTTCTAATTATATTGTGTATATTATGAATCTCTATAAGATAATTTTAAACAAGCTAAATATGTGATTGTACTATGTTTGATTTCTGCAAAATCATACTTGTTTGTTTTTTTTATATAGAAAAATTAAACCCACTGAATTTTAATAAAATTTCCTATTTTAGTCAGAGGGTAATTCAGATTAGAGTCTGTGGATTAGTAGAGTTCTTTTCATAATTGTTTTTGACAATAATAATACTGGTAATTCTCTTAACAAAATTTAGAATTGAATTAAACATCTCTCTTTTTTTTTTTTTACCTCTAGGAATTTATTAGCTTCTTTTTGAATTCATTTCCATCTGTGAGGTAAATATATTTCTTATTCATGATAAATATGTTTGTATTTTTAAATATCAATATTAAAAATGTAATTATTGAATCAGAAATATTGGCATAATGTGGAAATCTAGAAAGTGGGTTCCCACTCAGGGAACATGACTGAGGTTCATAAGATCCATCACCAATAATTCTCTTGTTGCTTTTGAGTGCAGTTTTAATAAACTACCAATCAGTTTTAACTAGAAATTGTATATTGAGTATGAATAAAATGTTTGAAAAATCTTAAAATTTCTCTATCTAAAGTCAAGCTTTATGATATACTTTAGATAATTTTATAACATTGTAGGATTGGAAATTTTACTCTAAATTAAAATAAAATCATTTATATTATAAGTGAATGACAAATAAAGAGAAAAAAAATCAAAGCAATTAATAATTTATAGCTGTGTTTGTCTTGTAATATTAAATTTCTTGCACAGTTTCAAGCTCATGATCAAAAGTTGATATGATTAGATTGATTGTAAAATCACTAATGAAATTTTCTATCAATGAAACCTAAATTGTGTTGCAATGTAGGAAATTTTTTTAAAAATTATGCTAATATATGAATTACATTGAAATGTTGCATTTATTAAGCAGTGTGATTATTTTATATTCCTGTAATTTGTATGAAATAAATAAAATTTATAACAATCAATTTTTATTTTTTATTCTTCAATCCTATTAAAAAAAATCAAATTAATTTTTTTTCTGTTTTCTTATTTGAAATATTTGTTAAAATTTTGTTAATTCATTAACTGTTTATTATAAATATATATGCTTAGCCTTTGTATACATTGATAGAAATGATGCATAATTTTTGTGATTGTTTCTTCCTTTTCAAATTGACATGAATATTTAATCCTAAATTTCACTGTCATTAATTCATTATAATCCTGTCTTTTGAATTTATAAGAGTAATTTTCATTTTTAAAGAAAACAAAACAATATGAAGTTAGTTTTTATTTTATGTATGTTACCAAGTACATTAGTTTATTAAAAGTTTTAATAAAAATGGCATGTCTAAAAATTTTAGCACGGTTTATATACTGTCAAAGATATTATTCTTTCAAGCAAAATATATTAAGTATACATAAATTTAAAAAAATATTTAATAAAAATTGAACAAAATCAAATTTTGTGCCAGTATTTTTATCTCTGTAACATTGAACCTTTTTGTATGTTTTGTGTATGATTTGAATTTCTTATGAAAAATTTGTATGCATTAAAGAATTTTATAATTTCTTTATTTCAAGTTATACCAAATTTGAAAATTCAGATAATTTGTTATTCATTTTATTGTTTAATCATTTTTTTTGAAGATAATAATTATGAAATTCTCTAATTGTATTTTTTTTTATTCTAGAACTTCTTTATCTGTTGAAAACATTTATGAAAACTGGTTGCATAATTCTGGAATAACTTCTGTAAGTGATACAAAATTTCTTTTTAAGTGTAATAAGTATTGACTGTTTTTATTTCATTAAAAATATAGATACATTCAAATTATTTGTATTTTTGGTGACTTTTAGAGTTTGTATAGTCAAATTTGCCATTATTTTTTTTTAAAATTGGTTTTTTGTTTAGTAAAGAAATATTGGTATAGTTTCTAAACAAAATCATCCATAAATGTCTCAAATAATCATTATTTGTGTATCAATTTCATTGCTATGGCTTTTTATTCCTGCTATTGTTATGTCTTGATATTTCCTTGTTTTATTTCTCTCTACATATGATTTTCCCTTTATCCCATTAAAATTTTTTTTAAATGATCCTTATAACGTATGCATTCAAATTAAATGCAGGATTTTCATTGTTAATAGAGGAAGAAATACTTACTTTTATGTTTTATAGAGTGAAATGGGCTCAGAACTTATATTGAAACATTATTATTTTTAAGTAATCTTATTTATAAACAAGTGGTGATATGATTCAGTACTAGATACAAATACAATACAAGAACAAATACAACAATAAGCATACAAAAACAACTAGATTACTAGGAATAGAGTATTAAATCACAGTAATTTTACAATTTTATCGTGTTATTTTTAAGCCTATTTTCTGTCATAAGTTTTTAAGAATTTGTATGCCTGTCAACTTTTATTCTTTGGGCATAACATTTATGTTTTTTATTATGCTTTTGCACCTAGATTATTCTCTTTTACATGTTTTCACAAAATGGCCATGATCTGCCAAATATTTCATTGAATTATTTCCTTGAATGCTTATGCAATGATGATTTAGAAGGCATTTACAAACTTAGAAAAACATTTCTGGACTGCAGAAAAGTTCAATGATGTTAAAAATAAAAAGGCTGTTGTTGTCTTTATTAAGTACAAAATTTTATCCTAAATAATGCTATAAATTTTGCTTATTCCTCATTAAAATGTAGAATATGAAAAGGTATTTAGTATTGTGAAAAAAATAGAAATGAGTCTGTGGACAATGTCTAATACAACTCTAGAAAATCTGTTGATAATACAAATAGTTTGAAGCCATTTAGTGACCAAGATTTTCGCTCAGTTTTTTTAAAAAAAACAAACAATAAAGGTAATTTTGTGTTTTTTAAATTCAGTGTCTGAATGTGTTCCATAACTTTTTTATAAATATAATCTATGAAAAAATTAGTTACTTCATTCTCTGTTATATTTTTCTTATCAAAACATTATAATGAAATCATTAGTTTGTTATCCACATTCTATCTAAACTTTTATATAAATTATTTTATCATGCAAACATTGGAGCCATTTTGTGAATTATTTTTTGTTTCCTATATCGTCTTAAATTTTGTATGTGTAATAATTTTGTTACTCAACTGTAAGCTAAAAGTTGAGTAAATTTGTTGTATTTTTTAATTGAAGCATTTTATTGTGAAGTCAATATTTTCTTATGCTTTTAAATTTACCTTAATATATAAGTTTTTATAAGTCAAGTCAATACAAAGCAAAGTTTCCTACTAGTAATTTTCTTATCAAAATATCCATTTTTGATAAATTTTCTTGTCATTTTGTAGATATTTGTATATCATGTGTTGTTTTATAAAATTTAAACTATTGTTCATGTGTTATATTAAGAATTGGCTTGAAATATCATTTTTACATTATTATAAAAGTTTTCTTGAAGTATCATTCACACATTATTTTACACTTTATCATCTTCAAAAGTTAGCAGGTATGATAATGGATTCCAGGACTATTTGAGCTGAGCCCAATTTTTTTTTATGTTATTAATTAATTTTTATGCTTCTATTTAAGGTCACTTAATCGTAATGTGAACAAAAGCAGGTTTATATTGCAACAAAGACAGCAAAGAGATATAAAAATGGCAAATGTTTTCTTTTAAATTTTTATTGTTTATTTATACTTCAATTTTTTCTCTCTCTGTGATTTCCAGGAGATAAGTAATTTCAAACCATCACCTGAAAATCAACTTTACCTGGAAGTGTTAAATGAGGTAATTTTGTTATGCTTGTAGTTTTTATTAGTTACAATTTCCATAAAATCTTGAATTTTATTTTTAAAATTTTTTATAATCTGAACCAGAGAACATAGTTTTCTCTGGTATATCTGTATAAAAAGTTTTTAAAAGGAATATATGTGTTTTTATGAAATTAATGCTTTACATTTTTATCTGAAAATTCAGGCATTTGTATGGTTTAGTATTGAAGTTGATCAATAAAAAAATTGAATAATGTATAGGTTTAGAAATTTTTTTTAAAGTAAGTTAGAACATTTTTGTTTATAGATAATTTTGAATCAAACCTAGGTATTCAATCTTTTTCAATTTAAAAAAAAATGCATTTATTATTGTTTAATTTTATTTAAATGAAATACATGTTAAGTCATTAAGTTATGGTTTACAACTACACTGTTTAGTTTGTTCTACAACTTAAATAAAAATTAAATAAAATATTTTCATTATAGAATTAATTATAAGTATTCATATTTAAATTTTTCATATCTGTAAAATTTAATATTGAATGATTGTGATTTTATTAACAACAAGGCTTTTAAAAATTTTGATTTAAAATGGCATGGAAGAACAGCATAAGGTGTTGAAAAACAATTGTCAAAAGACACAAAGTAAAATTTATGATTGTTAAATACAAATTAGATTGTAATCATTTGCAAGAAGTTTTTTTTTAAATATATCTTTATTTTCAGACTGAAAAGTGGAAGAAACTTAACTCAGCTTTTCTGAAAAAAGGACCTAAGCGAAAGAAGCCTTGTCTTGATCATTTTTCTGTTGTATGTAGCAGTTTTTAATTTAATTTATAATTTTTTTTGTTTGAAATTTTAAAAAAATTACACTTGGAATGCTTTAAAAAGTAACTTCTCATATAATTTTATGTTAATGCTATCAATAAATATGCTTTTTACTGCAATTGCACCGTATAAAATGTAGGATTTAATTCATAATTATAATGTACTGCATCTAAATATTTCTGAAAAATTTGCTTATTTCATTCTGAAGTTGACATATTAGCACAAAGTGATTTCTGTTATTCTATTTTCTATCCTGTTGTCTTCTGTATTTCATGTACCCAATTTTACCATGAAACTATCATTCTATCATTATGCAATAGAGAGAGACTGATAAAAACTCCCATAAATACATCAAGATTTTTCTTTTTTTGCAGCTAACTTCTGATCAAACCATTTTGCTTTTAGAAAATTTGCTAGGGGTGAAACAGCTTCATACCTGTACATTGCGTGCCTTAGATGAAGTGTTCCCCTTCAATATCTGCAATGCTGAGGTGAGGGAGACTCGTTTGTAATAAAATGGTGTTTTTACACGCATATAAAGGATTTCTAGCTTTTCTCTGTCTTCAGAAGGTTGTTAATATTAACGCATTAGAATATTTTATGAGTGTGTGTATTTATTACATAAACACTTTTAACTTCACTGAATGAAGTTAATATAATGTTCCAATATATTTTATTCAATTCTGGTTCAGAAAGCTTCTTTTTATGCATTTATAAAAAATGTATACTTAAAGTAAAATAATATGCTACAGGAAGTTTTCTATTCAGAAGTAAATTTTAATTCACATTCACTTATAAATTCTACAAATGTAGAATATGCAAAAAAAGTTTGTTCAGTTATTCAAATCTCTTTGCATTATCCAAAGTCTAATAATTGAAGTCAAAAGCAGCTCAGTTATTTGAATTTTCAATCATGTAAAAGTATTTTTGGAAATTCTGTGTATGAAATGAGTTATATATTAAAAAAGTGAAATGTTTAAAAATGTTTGAATTATGTTTTCAGATTTATAAAAAAATTTGTTTTAGTAAAATTTTGCTTTAACATTGTTGTTTTCAACTTAATGATTGTTTTATTAAAACTGAAACATTACATTTAAGCTCTTTAAGAGATTTTTTAAAAAAATTCATTTTACATACTGTTTATCATTGCAAACAATATGTTTTCAATGCTTGGGTGTTGTTTTTAGGTTCTACACCGATGGTTGGAATTAGTTCTGAAACATAATTACGAATGTCAATTCAATGCCTTAAAGGATTTCTTAATTCATCACATGGTACGTTATTCTTACATAACTTATATTGCTATATATGCTGTACTTACACTAGATTAAATTAAGAAAAATGAAACAAGGTACACAAAAAGGAATCAATTTACTAAACACGTAGAGCATACACTAAGTACAAATACATTTAACTTTAATTAAATAGAATGAAATGCCACCATTTTTTAAAAATTGACTTTTTATGGTATGAGAAATAAAAGGGATCTATATTAGTTGTGAAAAGTTGATATGATTATTGTTTTATAAGAACTAGATGGCATTGCAAATTTTGACCAAACTAATTGCTTACTTTAAAGAGATAATTGCACGATTTGATTATTCTTGCAATTTTTCTAAAAATTGTTTCAGAAAAAAAAAGAATGATTGGCAGCAAAGAAATTTATTCCTTTTATAGCGGATTATATTATTTCAAATTCTCAAGCCTTCTACTAAAACTAAAAGCCTGTAAAATATATTTTGTGAGTCTTTTACAGAAAGAATATCTGAATTGAAAAACTACTCTTGTATAGTAATGATATATTATTTCTTCACAGAATGAAAATCTATTTCAATGAACTCTTTGATATTTTATGTGGAAGGCTACAACAGCCCACTGATCATGATCATGGAATCACGGTGTCATGAGTTTGAGCCTAGTGCCACTGAAGATTCATCATGTAGAGAGGCTGATGCAGGTTAAATCTGTCAAGATTTAAAGTTTTCCTCTTGGTGTGGTGTGGGGAAGAGGGGGTGGCAGCTCACTCGTCCTTGTCTCTTGACCGTGGTTCAAAATTTCGAGGTGTTTCACCAATAGCCATTGTGTTGCTTTATAGTGGGATATTAATAAACGCTCTCTCACTTGATATCAAATATATGTTATATTTACCATCTGCTTTAAATTCTGAATAATCTTGGTGAGTTTTATTTTTAAACACTAAGAACTACAATTAAAAGACTTTGCATCATTGAATAAGGTGACAGAATTCTTAAATTCTTTCTGTTGTGATAATATTTATGTTTACAAATTATAATGTATGTTTTTAAATTGTAGGCTATGGGTGTATACCTGTATGGAGAATTAATTTATTCTGAAGACAAGAAGCTAAAAGAAATAGCCAGAGAATGCTATTCCAATGTAAAAGATGAAATGGAACCAAACTTTCAACACACCCTTGAACAGATGTTTCTTGAATCAAAGGAAGATTGACACAGACAGATATTTTTGTATAAAAGACCAAACAATGACTCGTAAAAAGAAATGAAAAGGAGTCTAAACTGAATCTATCATCCTTTTCTTAAGAAATTAGTGTTTGATATCTAAAATAATTTTAAATGGTTAGTAATTGTGACATTAATAAATGAAGCAGTTGAAATTTTATGCCAGTATAACAATCTGAAAATTATATTTAACATTAAACGAGGACTTATACTCTAAGTTATTATTTACTGATGAGATATTGACTTCATAAGAGGCTTGTTCAGGTTCTTTTTATGTTGATAGTATTATTATTTTGTGCACATGCTTGCTAAAAGAATATCTTATTCAAAGGTTTGTAAATGTGGTCTTATATATGAGAGCCATTATAGCTCTTGTTAAGTTACTAAGAAAGGATGAAAAACTTTCATTTTTAATATTAAGGTGTTTATATAACATGTTCCCTCACTCTGATAATTATCTAAAATTGTTATGCAGATATATTGTTTAAGAATATATTATTTGTTAAATAAAAAAAAAATGATTCCAAGATATAGTTAATAAATTTTTTTTATATATTTTTATATGAAAGTTCACTTTGAAGAGATGCTGATAGATTAAAAAATAGAATGTGATAAACTGTATCAAAGCATATGTAACATATCTCTGAATGGTAGGAGAATAAGTTTTTGTCAAAATTGATGAAAAATTGACTTCTTGATAGATTTTCTCTTAATTTCATTTGACAGAAGAAAATAATTTGAAATAAAGCTTTGTTTTGAAGAAAATTTATTTATTTTCTTTATTAATTTTAGCTTTTAATTTATCCTGTGTAATATTTGTTGTTACAATTCCTGTGATTTTCAAATTTTTCTGAAAATGTATTTGATTGTTGGGTAAAATCGATTAATTATATGGTTATGTATTTTATCATCTAAAGAAAAAAAAAAATGCAAATGAATCAATAAATATTTCACTCTCTAATTCTTGGTTCTCTGATTACCAATAAAGCTTGCTAACCAATTAAAACTAAAACCAGTTTTTTTATTGAAATTTACCTTATATGAAATCTAGGTTTTCCCAAGAAACCAAAAGTGAATTAAATATTTTTCAAGTAATACATAAATATATTTTTCTACTGTTATTCACGAAATGTTTATATCATAATTTATTTAAATTCAAAGAAAAGTATACATTGTATGAATGAACGAGCAGTGTTGCAAAGTGAGGGGGATTTGAGTGGCAATAAACATAAAAAGACAGGACGAAACAATATTTTTACACTGTGGTGTTGTAATAATGGCAGAAATACTCAATTTTCTTAAATAGCACATTTGTTTTAGGTATTAGTTTATTTATTAAACAAGATACATTAATTTGTTTTATGCTACTCTATTTTTCCCCCTTCTTTTCACTGTGGCTTGACAGCCCAGTGTGGGTTTTGGCCTTCTCAAGAAGCCTTTTCCAAGCTAGCCTTCTTCTTACTAGTGTTTTTCAATTCTTAGTTCTCAAAACTAGGAGATCTTTTTCTAGGCCATCAATTCATCTAAGATTTGGCCTGCCCTTTTTTTGTGTTTTAATTGGTTGAGCATTGAAGACTTTTTTAATGGTGTGGTTTTCATCCATTCTGACAGCATGACCTGCCCATTTAACTATTATTTTTATATAATGAAATATTAATGATAAAGTTATTTTTCTTTTTAATTTTTATAATTCTTAAAAAGTAATTTCAACTGCTGAATTTTGTGTTTTAAGTTTTTATTTATTTCCCTTGGTTTATAGCTCCACTATATTTAAGGTAGGTATTATTGCACATTTAAAGTAAGAATCATTTTAAGTAATAGTTATTTTTACACTTCATAAAAAATACTTGATTAAAAAACCTGCTAACCATTTTTTTCACTTTACAACTAACTACAAACCAGATTTCAAATATTTTATTGTGTTTTTGTAAGCCCTAATTACTAAATATCTATATATTTACTTTCCCATGAATGTGCAAAAAAAATAATAAAAAAAAAGTATGTTTGAAGAAATTGGTTTTTTAAAAAACTAACTTCATTGTTGACGTTACGTGTTTTAGTTACAGGTACAAGAAAATTCTAGTGATTAATGTAAATTATAAACATTTTTTATTACAAAAGAAAATTTAATATTTTACAATAAGAAAACAATAATAAAGTTGTATAATATCAAAATATAATTCTGTAATATATAATATGGGTACAATGGGTACACATAATAACTAAACATTATGATTAGTTTTAAAAACCATTATTATCAATAAATTGACATAAATTATTATCTTGGTACATCCACTTTTTAATGGAAAGAAAACACCTGGAGATAGAATTGTTACATGATATGCTGCTTTGCATCACCTCAAAGGTTAGGTTAGTTGCCTTCTTAAACAAGTAGACTGAGACGCAAAATGAATTTATTGATAGTGTAACATAGGTTAAGAAACTAGCTGCAGTACATTTAAAAAATGTATTGGGTGCTACATTTATGGAATCTTATGCGTCTTATAAAATGGAGAGTGTTTTATTTGAAGAATTAGAATTTCAAATTCTCTGACATTTTTTTCACTTTGTATGTGTATATAATCTAAATTTTATTTTCAATGGTTCTTGGAGTTATTGTATACGGTTCCATTTAATAGAATATGGTGTGATCTTTTTGGCATTCTTTAGTTTTTGATTATTTGCATGTTTTCTCAGAAATAATGATATATACACATGGAAGGATTGAGCAAAGTGTATTGTATTATAATTTATTCCATCATCAGAGGAAGCTCTTACGAATGTTCCAAAGCATTTTTTGTGAAATTAGTGACCTGGAACATTGAAGATGAAAATTCAAGTCCAGTAAAAAAGATGAATACAACTAATTCCAGTACATCCTGTGAATTGAAAGCTGATGCTCAGTGGTCATTTTGCTTTTTAAATTAGTTCAACATTTTAACTTTTTTATTGATAATTTTCTAATGGGTTTTTATTCACTCATTTAAATTGCATGCAGACATTTTTGTTCACTTTTCTGAATATATTTACAATGAAATTCCACTGCCAATAGCTTTGCTTTTTGGGGACTGTTTCTTCCCTCATGTTATTTGTAATTTCATTCCCATTCAATACACATTTCCCACATCTGTTGTGTTTGTAGAAAGTCATTATTATGTTTTTGCATGGGCCCTGGATGAATGTACAAAGAATTTTCTGGTTAGCACTCTTCCATTGTGCATTTGTATTGTCTAGAGTGAAATTCTTTACAAAAATTGCATCTAATTCATCCATAAGATTTGCATACTTAAAATTTCCATTGAGTTTTATGGACAATTTATTGCTGTATTGTGAATGATTGTTCACATGCAGAATTGTTTGTAGAAAAATGTTTGTTTTGCTTCTTTTTTGCTGTAGTTTAATGTTTGATAGAACTTTCAACTCTAAAAAATTGGAGGACAAAACCTATACAATTGAAGTAATTTTTCTCGCAAAAGAGTGGGAAGAAAAACAACCAATATTTCATTCCTTTACTTGATAAACACTACTTTATTTAGTACCGTTTTTCTATCTGAATATAAGTTTTCTCTCATCCTAATATTATTGCAAATTTAAATCCTTAGCTATTCTGTTAGAAATGTGAATGCACCATGTTTGTCATGTCACTTCAGAAGACATTGCGACTTGGTTAAGCTATGAACTCATCATCTCCTTTGTCATCTAGCAAAAGAACTATTAGGTATGCAACCTTGCTTATTATTTGTGACATGGTTTCTCCTTTTCTGTTATTCTTGATCACACAACTCCTCGCTGTGTTTAATATAAAATGTATGGGCAGTGAGTTAAAATAGCCACTTTTTAAGGATGTTTTTCTGCAGATATAATCATTTTAATTAAACTTAATCCACTGTCATTTCTTTTATATCTGTGCTCTTTCCCTTAATTTATGCACTTTCAAATTGTGATAACACAATACTTTAAATTAATGAATTCGAGTATGTTAAAGTATTGTATATAAGTATGAAGGAAATATTACAATTATACACTGGTGTTCAAAATTAAGATAATTTGCATATTTTGTTGAATTTCATGAAAAGAATTGAACGAAAAATAAAAATTCTGCTTTGAAACGAAGATGCAAATATTATACGTTGAATAAATAAGAATATACGTGTATGGGGGTGGAGCAAGTCGAGGAATAGGATTTATGAGCACGCATGCCAAAATCTGCATTTCATTCGCTAGCATAGATCGCTGAATTTTTTTTTTTTTTTGGTATTTTTTGCTGCAATCGTTTTTTTAACTCTAAAAATGAGTAACCCAACGTTTAGATGATGATCCCATGGGTAAGTTAGAAAACCGTTTCAAATCCAGATTTGTAGATAATTCATTGTATGCAACCAGTATGAGGGGGTGCGGATCCTGTGTAAAGTCGTCGACGACGGCCATTATAGCTAGGGTAAGAGGGATGCTACAGCTGCTCGCCTCTCCTGCGGCCACAGGGACCCGATTTCCAGAGAGGACTGTTTGCAGGAAGACCTATGGTTTGCACCCCACTCGGTTATTCGAACAAGAGAGTTCATTTAAAATGGTGCTGGAGCAACCCTTCTCTTCACTGATGTCTCGGTGATTTTTGCCTTATTTTCATATGGAGCCAACCTACCCTCTAATGTCCGAGAAATCGACCATTACTGCAATGGAGACTGGATGGTCTGGGCCAAGTCTTTGAAAGAGGCACTATGACTGCTGCGAGGTATAAGGATATATGTTTGCCTTTTCAAGGGTGCAATTGGCCCTGAATTCCTTTTAATGGATGACTACACAGAGCTCATCTCGTCGACGAATTTCTTTAAAGTTAGGTTATTCGCCGGATGGATTGGCCAGCCAGATCTCCAGACTTCAACCCTATAAAGCAGGGGTGTCCAACCCGCGGCCCGCCTTGAATAATTTTGCGGCTCGCGAGATTCTTTACAACTTTGCAAAATTCGACTATTTTGCACAATTTTGTTTTGTTTTTTTGTTTAAAAAGGTTTATTTTTTACAAAAAAAAAAAAAAAAATCCCAAAACTGTTATTATTTTATCACGTTGACTCTATTACTGGAAATCTCTTTTTTTTCGAAATTGAAATTTACTAAACATGAATCGTGCTCAAACTTAACGCACGAAAATATGCAACATCAATTACAATACGCAAATACACATGCATTGAGATTGACTTGCAAAAACTAAGTGAAAGAGTTGAGAAACATATCTCACTAGTTAAATATATTAAACCTTGTTTGAGCATTGCACATTATTATTATTATATTATCTATGTTTTTATACATGAAAAACAATGAAAACAATAACAATATATTGGTCTGTTTTAAATTTTCACGCCAATAAATATTTATAATGGATCCAAATATAATATAAAGATATATATTTTTTTATCTGCGGCCCGCGGGACTGTAAAGTTCTTTCGAAGTGGCCCGCGAGGTCATTTGGGTTGGCCACCCCTGCTATAAAGCATGCTTGGGACACTCAAGGGAGGGCAATTGCAACTCGCGACCCTCTCCAAGAACCATTCAAGGCCTGAAAGAGGGACCAATTGACACTGGAATTTATAAACTGCCTTATTTCCAATATAAATTCACGATACATCCGTAAGAAATGATTATACCCCTTATGGACTATTTTTTTGGTTCTATTATGCACACAACCGCTGTTTTAAACTATCCGAGTCTAATGAGTGTTACGCAAAAAATCATGCATGTGTATTAAATCAACCCTATGTACAAAGCAAATTTCATTAAAATCTGTCCAATAGTTCTTGAAATAATCGAACCAATCTGAAAATTCTCTTAAGTTTGAAACTAGTGTATCTAAATCGTCTTAGGAACCACGTTTTGGATGAGCACACCGTTTGCACTGTGTACTTCCTGTTTTTACTGAAATCTTTCATTTGGGCTCGGTGGCTTCTTCCTTGGATCGTCGGGAATTAATCATCCTGTCGAGGTTGGAGAGGGGGGCCTCGAGTAACAGGTAAAAAGGAATGGCCGCACAGAAAGAAATCACCAAGTTCGCCAAATACTCGTACATCTTCAAATAAAAAGAAACAGATTATTATCTTTGGGGCGGTAATATATTTTCATCCGATAGAAGTTATATTAAATTATCAAAGGAACAGAGATTTCTCGCAGGTGAGCACTTACAAAGTCGTAGTGGGTGGTGGCGAGTCTCTCCCTGAGGCTCCCCAGTCTGGTCCAGATAACCAGGGGGTGGAGCAGGTACACCATAAAAGAGAGTCGGCTGAAGGGGGCGAGTGGAGCACAGGATAGAAAGACATTTACTGGACCTGCAACGGAAAAAGATTCATCAGTGTGCTTTCATTCTAAATTATATACTCTTTCTGTACAACACCGATTCTATTTCCGACTTCTGCCGCCTGACACGGATTCTTTTTTTTAAATCTGTTTTTAATAAATGATGGTTACATAAACCACCGAAAGTAATAATGAACTTGATGTATGGGAAGAATTTGGGGCCTAAATGGTGTTTAACAAGCAGCAAGCCTCTCGAGTATGCCATCCACTGAATTTGAAGCTCGAGACCTTCAGAATAATTTCATATAATATCAAAACGAAGAATATAACACTTCTCGTCCCTGTTTTCGTATATCTGTGCATGTTTATACTATTTTTTTTTTTTATCGGAGCACTTCAACTTATTATTATTACATTATCCATCATTCGCCAACAGTATTTGTTCTCATGTAGGCATATAGTTCATCGATTTATAAACCTGTTTTCCTTTTCTGGGTGTCTTGTTGTTTTTAATCCCAAATGGTAAAGCTACATCTCTTACTTTCCATCCAACCTAAAATCTTGAATTTTATGACAAGAGGAAAGGAGCAGCTGCAGTTCGTCCGATGATCTGGGGTATCAAAGGGATTAGCCTGAGTGGTGGAGATCGTTGATAAAAATTCGATGTGCATCTGGACATCAAGTTCAGTACATCATTATTATTGGGTGTGATTTTTTTTTTTCACTATCTTTTATACAAATGAAAACGAAAAGAAAGTGCGCGAACTGAAGTCGTCAGAAAGAACTGAGATCTGAGAAGTGGCTGCAAAAAAGTGTGACGATGCTGCATGAAATAATCATGAAGTGACCCAGCTTGTTATCCGTCTTGAACTC
>BMAV01007913.1:206239-238345 GCA_019973955.1 Trichonephila inaurata madagascariensis
TTTCGTTTATTTTACCTGTAGGAGGGAGTAGTTGCTGCCTGGTCTACAATACCAAGTCCTACGACTCCAAGATCGGGAATAACTGAACTATTTCAGAAGGAAGGGAGTTTCAAATTTCACCTCCTGAACACAATTTCGTTTGCGCTACTTAACTACCCCCAACGTATCAGATTTTGAGCTCAAAATTTAAGTTTAAGTCTAAGCTTTTGAAAGCATTCAATGTGATACAAAAAATAACAGTAAAAAATAGTTGTTCATTACTCCAAAGTCTAAAGCGCCTTCTATCGACATTTTTGTGCTTTATCTTTGAAATTTATTTTTCAGGAAAATACTGACAAAAAGAATAATTTTAGCCAAAACCGCTAACGAATCGACCCATTTTTCCGTTTTTTTTATAATCATTTGAAATTTCGGATCCTAAACTTTAATGGCACCTATCTCCTTCGGAAGACGTTTGGGATCTAAGTTTCCTATTTTTACTATTGTTTCTCTTGATGTGTACTATCACCCCTTAAAGTTTTGCCGCAGAGTTTAGTTACACCCTGTATATTTCCTTTTTAAACAAATAAATTTTCCGATGTGTTCGGGATGTGTGTCGAGTACCAGAAACAAGAGAACATTTCATTTAAACCTGTAGCAATTATAAATCTTAACGAAAAAATTTGAAAATTTTTATCTCCCAACACGGTAAATGTCTTACTCAACAATAGCGAGATGTAAAACAAGCACATCTAAAAAGTTGAAGAATTATTAATATCTATCAATAGATTCTGAAATATTAATATATCCATACAGATTTTTTTTAAAATTTAAACCGACATTTTCCGAATAGACTCAGCGATCGTTTTTGTCAGTTTCCTTTTCTTTTCTTTTTTTTTTTTTGTTTAATTTGCATCTTTCACACAGCACATCACTATAGCACATATTTTTAAGATTTATCGGAGTTAGCGCGACAAGGAAAAAGGAAAAATAAATCTTATTGAGAAAAAAGTTAGATATGAAATGATATCGATTAATTTGAGATTTACACAACTCCAAGTTCCATCAGGGTTTTAAAGAGCATGATTATTCTACTTACGCGTTATCCACGGCTGACAGCATGGGTGAAGGCATGACGTCATGTACAAGTGTTTGAAGCGCAATGGCTGCACACGACACCCCTATTGACAGGACTAGAAGGGCCACACCTACTTTGCAATACCTGAAAAATAGAAGCAAAAGGAAATAGTTAAGATTTTAGCATATAATATTCATTTGAATCGTCCTATATCGCAAGAATGGACTGTCACTACGTGGGACAATCCAATCGGAATGAATTTCGTTAGTCTCGATATCAAGAACCATGCTTCGATATGAAAACTCGTGGCCTTTGTGTCACGGGCTCGAGTCCTGGTGGCACTAAAGATCCGTCGTGTAGAAATAGTATTGTCCAAAGTCCTCCTGTCGGCATGGTGGGGTAGTTCGGCCAGTTCAGGTGTTCTAGTCCGAGGTTCAAAATGGCGAAATCGGTCACCAACATCCCCCGTGTTGTCTTATAGAGCGACGTTAATATAACTCGCTGCCTCGAAGTGAAAAAACCATGCGTCAGTCCTAAATGTTCAATCGTTAGAATAAAAATCCATCATGAACCCATTCATTTGCAAGGAGACTGGGCGTGAAGAGTATGCTCCAGTCAGAGCTCTTGATCGATACTCTCTTAGCCAATGATCTCCAAGAAGAGTTTTCTTTCTCTTTCACAATTCCCTACTATTAGCTCGCACTCACTCTATATTTTTATCTTGGTGGAATTTTCAATCGTTCATAAAATACATTTTAAAGCGCTCCATTGAGCTGAAATTTTATATACAGGATTATTTTGGATGACAATACAGTCATTTAATTGTAATTAATAAAAATTAATTGATTAAAGCTAATTATTCAAAGATTTACAAATACAGCCACGTTGGCGTCATTTTTGGTGACTTAGCGACCTTTTCGGCGACTTGTATCAAAACTTGAAAAGGTTATTTTTTCTCACATTTTAAAGCGCTCATTTCACAGCTGAAATTTTCTATACACTATTGTTTTGGGTAAAAATAGGATTATTTAATTATAATTAATTAAAATTAGTTGACTGAAACTAATTATTTAAAGAATTACAGATACAGCCTCGTTGGTTTCATTTTTAGCGACTTGGGTTAAAACTTTAACCGTTTTTTTTTTTCCTTACGTTTTTAAAGCATTCAGTTGAACTGAAATTTTATAGACACGATTGTTTTGGATGACCCTACGATACTTTAATGATGTTGTGATTCTATCCTATGGATATGCATATTTCTATTCATTGTAACTATTTAATAAAAAGTAGCTAAAATAAAATTTTTCCTTTTTGACCTAATGAGGAACTGACTTAAAAAACTTTTTTTTATATTACTTGTTTTTTGTTGCGTCTCAAATGAGATTTCGAAGTGCGACGAAAAAAATTAAAGGAGGCTTCTAATTCTTAGAATTTAAATTTAATTGATGTAGATCTGAACTAGAAGAAGGGAGATCTTATCCTGTTCCAACCCATCCGATCAAGTTGCAGTCTTCTTTTTTCTTTCGAGAATAGAAGATCGTTTTCATAAGGAATCGCTCGAAGAATGTGTTGCATTTTTCTGTTATGAGCGTTTATTCAGAAGCCCAGAGAGGCGTCAGTGTCACTTGACCATGGTTCAAAATAACGTGATCCGTCGCCAAAAGCCCTCGTGCAGCTGAATATATTCACGTTAATATTTACTCACTCACTGACTACTTCCAACGAAATATACGAGTATTTCCCTAAATACGAAAAGAACAGAAGTAAGTTGTAATTCCTGGTTTAGTGCCGCTCTTACAAGCAGTCGAGAGGATGTTATTTTAAATGACGCTTTTTTTTCGTTGGTGTGGTAGTTAGAAGAGGGGGGGGGGCCGCTCAGGTGTAGTCCTCGTCACTTAATCGAGGTTCAAAATGACGAAATCCGTCACCAATAGCCCTCGGGTTGCTTTATTGTATGAAATTGATAAAACTTTCACTCAGTAAGCCAAGACCTGTTGATTTTAATTTTCGAGCTATTAAAATATTTAGTGAATGAATGTAACTTTTCTGAACCACCCATTCCTCTCTTTCCGCGCTCGCGCGTGAATTCTAGATTATATCCGTGTATATTATATTCTAGTTCTATCCGTGGATCTAAATTCTAGATCCATTTCGAATCAAAAAGTTAATATGTTACAGTAAAAGTTTTTGAAATTATTTTATGCGACCAGAGACAATATAAATTACGGTAAACTTATCTGAATAGTCGAAATTTAAAAGATAAATTGTGATATTCATTTACATAACAGGAACAATCTGCCGGATTGTTATTAAAGAATTATTAGGGTTTCTATATATTGATCTGTCATGTTGTGACGGGGCTTTATCGCGCCTTCTTACTAATCCTCTTGGGGAATCTTTGGGGCCGGAATGGCATTATTTCAATCCAACTCAAGAAGAAACCGCGATATGTAGATTATATATATATATATATATATATATATAGTTAATGGATATATATTGGAGCTTTAGCATTCGCGTGTTAGAAATATAGAAGCCGGAGAGTTGAATAGAAGTCGACTAGAGGTTGGATAGAGGCCGGATAGTGGAATAGAAGCCGGATAGTAGAATAGAAATTGGATAGCAATAGAATAATAGTGGAAGAATAGAATACAAGAAGAGACAGAAAGCCGAGGTGTTGCTCGCTGTGAAATATATTTATTTAGACAATAATAAATTAGATTTATTATGGCAAATTTGAGTGATCAATCATTTATTCCTACAAATCTAGGTCGCGTAGATGAAGAGATGTTACCCCCGAGTCGTGGGATATCACAATGTTCAAAAGTCAGATAACGTTTGTGGCCAAGTTACTTTGGGATAGTAAAACTAAAATTATTTAAAACAAATATTCCACCTTTTTATTAGAGTTTCAAATTTTTTATGCACTTTGGATCCGATTAACCCCTTGTCCGTTGGCGATTCGCTTAACAATGCCACCCTTTTTTCACATTGGGGTGCGTATACAATGTATTGGGGGGGGGGGAAGGCCCAGAAAAGCGAATTTTTCTCTCAAATTAGTAAATCCTTCACAAACACTGTTAAGATCATTTTATTGTGCATTCTACAACTTTCGGAATAGTTCCACAGATAGCAGGGCAAAGGAAATAATCATATTCTGGAAGGACGTATATATACGTCCGAAGCACTTAACACACGAGTTGAGTGAGAAGGATATATACGCCGGTGCAGTTAAGAGGCTAATATTAATTGCAGAAAATAATTCGCGCATTTTATTGCCTTGTAAAAAAATTCTTTCATTTTTGTGCTCAACACATGCGAGCATTTTTTCCTCTTCATAGCATCCAAATGAACGTGAGCATAAACTAAGCTCGTGAAAACAAGCATTACTTTCGATTCATCGATAGGATTCATCTCCAGATGATTGAAAGTTCTGTGTTTAAGAGATTATCGAGGCTGAATTGTCTTAATTTCTTTTTCAACAGAAATCTGAAAAATGGCTGAAAAGTTTTGGAAGCAGCAAAGATTATTCCTATATAATTTGCTTCTCTACTTGGCATTCTAAAGCGAGACAAAGATTTGAATATCGCATTGGTTCCTTTCACTTTGTCTATTCCTTCGATTTCACTGTAAATCTTAAAATACGCAGAAACTTCTTCCATGCACCAAGAGAAAATTTCTTGAAATTTATTTAATGCATTCATTTTTTTTAGACTAAACATCCTTTAAGCAGCTATTTTCTGTAACATGATTATTTTTCAGAAATGCAACACATTATTTTTGCTTCTACCATGATAGCCGGAGGCTCGAAGTCCTTCTGAGGTAACATGCTGTTTTGGGCTCATGATCCTCGAAGCAGTTAGCAGAATCATGGCAATCTTTCAGAGCCTTGAGGCAGAAAAACTTGTGCATATTCCTTTGACCTTTTTTGGTGGACACTTGATGCAGTATTATTCGAAATTCTCTGTCCGAGAGATTGAGAGCTACATCAACATCGCATTATAAAGCAGGCTATTGGCGACGTCCATCGTAATTTTGAACCACATTTAAGTAATGAGCGCGATACCTAAATTGGCATTCCCTCTTTAAACTACCATACTACGCCAACGGGGGGGAGGGGGCTTTGAGCCCCGACGATTTAACGTGAATCAGCCCCTCTACATTGTGGATCTTCAGGGCCACTAGGGCTCGAATTCATGACACGCAGGCCATGAGTTCCTAGCAACAACCACGAGATTACCAAAGCCAGTCAAGGTAATCCAAGGGAAAAAAATTACAGTTTTTAACAGAATAAAGGTCTCATAGTATTTCGAATATTTTTAAATAGGACACAAGAGAAAATACATTATGATCGCCAACTTAAAATCGAGCCAATTGTGAAAAATATTTTACATCCCCTCAGAAGATTTTTGTAAATGGAATAATTATAAAGAAAAAAAAAAGCTTTATTTTTGCGTGGACTCGAAGCATGCGAACTCACCTGTAGAGGATGAGCAGGAAGAAAAGAGAGAGAACATATAATTGTAGGTCTACCGCCAAGTACCACGTGACCAGGGTGCACTAGAAAACAAAAATAACACATTGAATGAGATTTTGAATGTCATGTCTCGGTGGTGATAATTTCTTTTTGTATTTTGATGCCAAGTTTTGCTAAAACAATGAAGGGAAAAACAAATGCTAAAACAATGATTCACGATATCTTATCTTGTCAAGATGATGAAAATATGAAACTTACTCCCTTGTTGATGCCGAACCAGTTGGATAGGAAAAGGAGAGATGCCCACCAATACTCAGCGCAGGACTTCACTTGGGGGTCGACATGCTGATACCAGAAGGGTCCGGAACTCAAGAGGGGCAAGAAGAACACGAGGCCCATCAGGAGCAACAGGGAGGGAGCTAGTCTGAGAAAAGGAAAGAAGTAAATTCGGTGTTCTAGGAAGTCATCCATTTTGAGAAACAGTTTCTTCCTTTACCTCAAATATCGGCGCAGAGCCATGAGGGGAATGTTGAAACATCCTTTGCTTTTCTGCAGAAACTTGAGGCCTCCTACACTCATCAAAACACCACTAAAAATAACGAAAACTTCAAGTGTGTACTTTATAAGTGGTACAGGAAGGACATTTTATAATATTGGAATACTTTTTCCTTTAGGGTTGCCAAATTTGTCAAGTTTTATTGAATAATGAGTTACCTCACTTACTAGAGTTTGAATGCTGAGTTTATAATTCCTCACCTAAAGTCACTTTGCCACTTCTCAATAAAAACTTTTCAATTCCTAGTTTTATCAACAAGAAATAGTACTAAAACGAAAATAATCTCAGCTGGAATTTTTTAAAGAGAGACAAACGGAACACATTCCTTGACTTCATTTTTCCAAATGTCGGCAAGAGAGAAAACCGGAAGGCGCACTCACCTGAGCAGGAAGAAGGTCTCCACTGCGAGCCATCCATTGTGAACGAGCTCAAACTCCAAGGAGCGGAAAAAACTCTGGATTCCTGAAGGATCCTCTGAAAAAAGTAACATTGCAAACACTGAGTCTCAATAAGAGTTATTTAGGGCTAGCATGTTGAATAGATGCAAAATACGAAAGAAGCAATAGAGATAGATATCTTGGCGTCATCTTCTGGCTACACAAATGACTGTTTGTGAGTGGTGTAGCTGGATTAAAACGATACAATTTGGAGATCCAGAGCCTCCTGAAAAACACTCATTTGAGGAATACTGTAAAGAGAACTCACTGAGCAGTTCAAAGTCCATGAGCACGTAAGTGTGTCCTAGTACCACCCAAAACATGGAGAGAGCGCGGATGCCGTGGATGCAGGCGAATTCCGTAGAACTGCCCCCTGGGGCCGAGAATAGGCGACGTCCGTTGGATGCAAGAGAGAACGCTTCCAGGACTCTTCCTGCGGGGAAAAACATTCATAGTTACCGGATGTCTTTGGAATACAAAAAAGTGGACGTAAATGTATTGCTCAAGAGAGGGAATTGGATTCTTATCAGTGTTGAAGCGAGCCGTAAATGGAAACTATCCACTTTTCAGGCGATTTATTTAAATGTATTTTACTCTTTGAAAATGTGTTTTTTTTTCATAGAGAAGAAATATGAAGTGGTAAGGGATTAAATGGCTGATGTATAGATCTGTAATTTACCGTTGTTAGGGGCTTCCGAGAAAAAACTTCGGTCACTTCTCATTGAGCCATTGAAGATAATTGTCATGTCTACCGAAAAACGAATTCTAAAATCGACCCCTTGGTTTAATTCGTACTTGTTCCAATGTAGCTCCTCAAATCAGCTGCAAAAGCAAAATTTTTACTGCATTATCGTCGTCTTTAATACAAATACAGGCAAAATGAATGGAGACTGTTTTGGTGGAAAGAAACATAAAGAGTAAAATGATGGGCGTAAAGAATCCACTTTTTACCCACCGGAAAAATCTTCACAGTTTCAGGAGTGGCAAATACTAGCAGTTTACGATATGTCTGCTTTTATTTATAACACTTAATGGGGGCTCTGTTACGCTTTGGTTTAACTCTATCGCAGTTATCCTATTGAAAGGAAAATTATCAGATTGCATTTCCATTTCAAACAAATATTATTTAAATAAACAGGTACAAAATTTCTTACCTGCTTTTTTCAAAAAGGAGAATGGTGGTGAGTCGACATACTGTTCTTAATTTTAAAAAAATGGCTTCTATTAAAGTGAGCATGTAATTTAAAATTTTGAGCCATGTACATATTTCAATATATGTACAAGATTTAAGTCGGGTGTTAATTAAGTTTAATTCAACATGATCTTACCAAACACGTCTCTTCTCCAAGCTTTTTCGACACACTGCCAGATGGCGCTAGTAGAAGTCATGCTTGTTCCCCACGAGGGGTTGAGACTTCATCGTAGTAAAATTGCTCTCAGACATGGTTTGAAGATTTCCCTGCTACTTATATATCTTTCTCCAGATTTATATATCTTTGAATCATTGTAGAGTTGGAAAATATGTGATAGGCGCCCCCCGCCTGCTCAGGGGTATCATCTCTTCACCACGCGACCTAGATTTGTAGGGATAAATGATTGACCACTCGAACCTTCCATAATAAATCTAGTTTATTATTATCTCAATATATATTATAATCAAGGCAACACAAGTCTTGAAATTAACAATTCTTAGCAAAAAGTGCATTAAATCCTACTCCCTATCTTTATGACAAATCAACCTCCGAATCTTTATCTATAGCCTATTCCTTAACTAGCTAGAGTCCGCTCTATAATTAAACTTTAATAATCAATCGCTTACTGATATCACACGGCGATCAGCAATCAAGCTTTATATCCTCCTCTTGTACATTATTTCTTTAATATTAATCTTCTATATATTATTATTACCCGACTTTATCCAGCTTCTATTCACTTTCTGGCTTCTAACCGACTTTTGTATGGCTCCTATAATACTCTCCGGCCTCCAGCCAACCTCCCCGGGAATGCAAAAGCTCTAATATATATAATCATTCACTAATCTGCATATCGCGTTTTCTTCTTGATAAGGTTGGATTGAAATGCCCTACTGGCCACAAAAATTCCTCAAGATGGTTAATGAAAGGTGCGATAAAGCCCGTCACAAATAGAGTAGAATTTTACTTTCTATCTATGATATTTCTGAAGAGATAGGAGCAATATGAGTTAGAATAATTAACACCAACAGTCATAATTTAAATGTACTGATTTCAGAAAAGAACTAAAGAGGCTCAGTTTTATCCGGTACCAACCATCATTTGCCTGGGTGTTTGCTTATGCTAGATTGCATCAATGTTTTTAGGAGAATATATTTTCTACGGCAAAGCCAATTCAGTGTTGTAGTCTGGAGCCGCAGGTTTGGATCGGATTAAGAAGATTTATATATATTGTTGAGTTTTGCTTTAAGATTTGATATGTATTGTTATCGCATTCGTAAGAAAATTACTGCATTTGTTAAACGCTTCGCTACAAAACTTACAATTTTTTTTTTAAGAATGACCACGGAGGTAAGAATTTATTGCTTTTTGATATATTTAAAAATATATTTCGATTCTAATTGCTATACGGGCTTGATGTATTTTAAGAGACAAATTAGAGCTATTTTAAGTCGTGTTTCGTGTATTTAATTTGTCGAATCCAGAAGTGACGTTTAAAATCAATCCAATTCGGTGAATAATGATCTCGGGTAGGCACGCAAAACCGAACATTTTTTTTCCCTTTGTGAAGAGGGAAAAGAATCTTTCCCGCGGTTGAGAGAAATCCAAAAGAACTTACTGAAATTTGTCTTCTCTAGATATGATAAATATTCCATAATAGTTCCCAGGACACACAGGACCAGAAGCAGAGCCAAGGATATTCTAGAAGGTGAAAGAAACGCTGTTCAGTAGACGAAAAGGCTGCTTAACAAAAATCAAGTTCTGGTATTGAAAAAACGTTTGTGGTGGATTCGAAGCTAATTATTTAGCTTTTTTTCGTTTTAGGGAATCTCTCGATTCAGTTAGTGGTAAGATTGGATTCAATTAATAAATTACCGCTACTGGTCAGTTAGAAGTCGTCGTGGGTGTTCGCTCAAGTAAAAGTCACGTTTATGTGCTGTGTGTCTAGAAAACAGCTTAACAATAGAATGTTCTTTATAATTTTTAAAAGCGACCTAAAACATTTATATGTGTAAATGAGCCTTGATACTTAAATTTTTCAGTATCATTCGATTTCCTTCCACACAGCGATAGGCTTACAAACAGATTTTTGACGTAAGATTTATTGACTACAATGTTTTTAATCCAAGAAAATAATTTTCTCTCAGGCCGTTCAGATTACTCAAAAATCGAATACATATTTAGAAGTTAAAAAAAATGAGCAAACATTTTCAATTAAATATTTCCTTTCTTCCTCAGGATATCTCCTGAATTTATTCACCCGATAAAGATATGTTTTGAAAAATACAGAATAAGAGATTATAGGGGAAAATGCATGAATGAATTTTATTTTGCATTTCAAATAATTTTATATGAATACACTTAAAACACCATTAATTGCTCAAATGTTATTAAACATTTGCGGAGCTCTTTCTGAGATTCTCTAGAGCATAAACACGGCCTTTCAGGTATTCCCAGGGATGAAGGGAATTTCTACCAATCCAATGATTTGAAAATGTTTCATTGGCATGAGCATGCGTATGCCAATGATCCATCCAGTTGGAAAAATGCGCTTTATTTCTTCTAATTGCGGTAACCAACTTGAGCATATTGTGAAATAAACGTTATAATTAACTGCTCTAAAAAGGAAGGATCAATCATTTGGTTATGAGTTAGTGCATACCAAACATGTTAACTTTATGGCTACTACCTTCAATTTCCTTTACACAATGTGAGTTTCCCACACAAATCTTGTATTTATGTCAATGAACCTCTTCTGAAATGTTTTTTCTTTCCAATGGGTCTGCGGATTGGTATTTACCATTGCACATTCCCGGAAGCTGGTATCACCCTATAGGAGGATAGCAGTTGCCATAATGTAATTTGGATGCCCGGTTTGCTTTCCAGAGAAAGGGACCTGAGCTCTGACGATACAAAAGTGTACTAGAAATTTAATTTTGCTGAGAGTACCCAAGCCAAGCATGCATTCTAGGGATCTTTAACATGCCGCATAATCATACGACCTCGACGCTGTCGATTTTTTGTATCCTGAAAATCCATCGACTTCGGCCGCGTTCGAACAAGCGAACTTGGGCGTACAAGGCCAGCGCGAAGCAAACTACGCCACCCAGCCAACGAACCATGAAATGTAGAATTAACTGAATATGACTTTAAGAAGAAATTAATCATCACATTACTGATCACTGATCATCGCATTGCCTTTTCACTACCATTTTGTCTGTAAACAAACAAGTTCCTTGTTGACATGTGCAAATTTAGAACAAATGAAATTCCTTGAATTAAAGATTACATCTATATAAATTAATGCCTCTTACTTCGTCAAATTACGCTTCTGTTTTGTTATCATGCACACCCTGCATTTCTAAAAAGTAACTGTAATTTGCTCTACGCAGTTCCTGAATATCTTAAGAATTTTGTTTGTATTCCAACTACAGCGAATGGATTGGAAAGATACTTTGAATACATTCCTTCTGCTTTTTAGAACTATTCCAGTTTCATTAAGAAGTCTATATTTTAGACGTAGAAGATAATGCTGAATTTTTTTAACTATGTTGTTTTTAGTTATAAACTGAAGCGCGCTGGCATAAAAGGATTAACTCAAATTGTATCAACTTCGATAGGATCAGAATTTGCGGATTGCGAAATGAACAATTCGTTAACATTATTAAAAAGTAACTGAAATCTTCGTTCGACATTCCAGGAAGAATCAGGGCCTCGGGATCCAACTTCAGAATTCGTGGCCGGAGTTCTTTCTGTCCAGTTGTGGGCTTTGATGCCATTCACAAACTATCCTGAATAGTGGATTGATTGTTTTTTGTTTCAAAAACATCGCACTACGAAGCTCATGAGGGCTGCTGAGGAAAGACCCCGTATTTTGGAATTATGGTCAAGTGAAATGAATCAAACTTCTGCACCACCCCTTTACATTCTTCGTGGCACCAATACTAGAACCTATGACTAGACAGATTCAACACTAGACTCAAAGTGAGGGTGTGATGTGGACATTGAGAGTGAGTAGGGTGTCCACATCCTTGAAAGTTTTCAGATATTTTTATCCTCTCGGTTTATAACTAGGCAATGCATATTAATTATTGATAAGTTCACTGCATTCTTAAGGCGAATAGGGTGTGGGTTCTGTTTGGTTATAAGTGCACCAATGAACTCTAAACGAGCTTCCATTATTCTTGCCTTAACGAAGACGGTAAACGAATTTGGACTACATTTTTTTATGATGCAGGCAATAAAGTCTTTTCTTTTAAAATATGTCTTGTGTCTTAAGGCCCGCAGTTCATCTCTATTTTCATAATTTTGTGTGTACACTAGTTATGACTAGGGATGGCGATCTGAGATCGATTTATCGAATCGATTTCTCGGGCCAAAAAAAAATCGATTTTTTAAATCGATATGTAACACTGAATCGATATTTCATCCTAGAAAATCGATATTCGATTTTTTTCAATTTTTACAATAAGTAGAGTGTACTATCTTTAAAACTATTTGTCTTTATTATTGAGAGCTGTAAGCTATATTATCTATTTTACAAACTTTTTAATGTAACAAATATATTTAGAAAATAAATGTCTTCTTTCATACCTGATACTTTGATATGGTAATAAAAATAATTGTAATTGTCGAATTCCTTGCACTAAAAAATTCCCTGTTTTTACTGAGAAGAGATCGTTTATTATGGAATCTATCTTGTTTTTCATAAAATGGATTTATATTTAGATTGTAAATGTAGACTTGATAAAAAATCGATTTCTTAGAAGTCGATCTTTTAGACTTCGATTTCTTTGTGAATCGATCCATCAGGTTACGATTCGAATCGATTTAAAAATCGATCTTTTTCGGTGAGTGAGGGAATATTATCGTCGCACTGTTCAGCTACACGAGGGCTTTGGGCAACGGACCTCGTCATTTTGAACCATGGTCAAGTGACGGGGACGACACCTGAGCTGGCACCCCCCTCTCCTAACTTCCACACCCACGGGAGGACGTTTGAGCTCTCGACTGATTTAACGTCGCCCTCCCTAGTGATGACCCAATTGTCTCTCTCCCAATGATTAGACTCTCCATAAAATGTGAATGAAATATAATGGAGCTGTGACGGGATGATACTCACAGGAGCGTCCAGTGCACAAGTTGTAGTGGCTTCTGTTCCCTCACGTAGCACTGAGGGACTTCGAGGAAGAAATCTGTCGCCTCGGACACTGCAAGGAACAAAAATAAACCGTTCAAAGAGCTGTGGTGAGATATATATCAAGAAAAGTATATGCGAAGTTTCTTTTCATTAATTGACATTGGAATCAGGAACCTCCCGTTGAAATAAGATTTGGAAAAGTTTAAAAAAAACACATCAAATGCTTTTCGGGCTTATTCAATCGAAATGCATGTGAGCCAACCTCGAGCTGCAACAGATTAGAGAAGTTGATCCTTTTTCAAATGGTTATGTATAGGATTGGGAACAGCAACAAAAGAGCTTCCTCATTTTTTACTGGTAAGAGGAGGGCACAAGTTAAGGCTAATGTTAAAGAATAAGACCCGAATTCGGAATATTTTTTCAGATATATAAAAGTACTCAAACATAAATATGTATATCTTGTAGAGAATCACTTATTTTATCATACTACTCATCTTTATCCGAGTTGACACATTTTTTCCTTTTATAAAATGTGTTTCGCATTTTTTTTCCTATACTGTAATGCTAAATGAGCTATCCCTTTACATAATAAAAGGAAAAACTGATTAGTTATGATATATTTTGAAATTTTCAAAACATTATATCATAAAAAAATGTTACAATGTCACAATTTTTTATAAAAATTGAGGCATTTTTTCTGTCCGAAAATGTGCTCCGCGTTAAGTTCACGCTGTCGTACATATGGCAAAAAGCAGCTTTAATGTCCGAATTATGTGCTTGAAAAGGAATGTCTTTTTGTGACTTAAAAACTCTAGTCCACCCTCCTACATAAACCCGATTTTTGTAACTCTAGTTTAGAATGCTGCTCGCCAACATATTAGAGATAAGCTATATGTGTGTGATATGGTTTGAGTGTCCTTTCCTTGCTTAACAGAATGACCTTCCTGTAAGCGGAAAAGATGTTCTATGGGGAGAAAAATAATTACAATTTAATTTCACACACAAAATTTAATATTATCACAAAGTGGGTGAATGTTCGAAAAAATGGAAAGCGACTGAATGAGTATACAATGTACATTGCAACATTTCATAACCATTTCTGCCGTCGAGAGTGCGATTCAAGCTTTTTTTTCAGTCTATCGCCAGTAGGGTTTTTTTTTTTTTCAAAAATTCAATACTAATGAAGATGTTAAATGTACCTGTGATGCGTGCGTGTGTGTTTTGTAACTATTAAGTAAGTGCCCACTCATCGAAATTAATAATAAATGTACTAAAATTCCTGTTGTTTAAAACAAAAATTACTTTTATTTTTTACCATATAAAAGTTCTAATAACTAAACTTCATTCTCCTTGTGGCATTACTTTAACATAAAAATTAATTTTTTATTTTATTCTTCTCTTCGTCAATATATCAGAGACCATCCTTACCCTCATAGGTAAGTTTCGAAATTCTGAAGAAAAAAAAAAAATTTCGAACCTCCCTAATAAACACAAGTACCCTACGACTTATTGGCATTCCTAACTAGTGACTGACCGATTTAAAGGCTTTTTAATATCAGTTAAAATATTTATTTAGCTTGTTTGTTTATTAATCCGCAGTAATCTCCAGTTCAACCGTCGTGAAATGCTTAATTTCAATAAGAGAAACTGAAGTAAATTCTAATAAGTTGTAAATAACTTGTATATGCCAGTGCTTTTCAAACTTTCAATTCTTGCGACCCAATATTCAATCATAATTTTCATCGCGGCCCTCTCCATACAATAACAATGTATTTAGTTGAGTATAATAATGTACATTGACACGTTAAGACTACAATTCTACTTTAACCTCTTAGGTACCATCGTATATAAACGTCTCACTCAGCCGAAGTATTGGTGCTGACGTATATATACGTCTTTCCGAAGTACGATATTTTCTGTGCACTGCCATCCATAAAATTATTCCGAAGGCTTTCGAATGCATTAAAAAGGACCTTGACAGTGTTTGCGCAAGGTTAATTTAAATTTCAGAAGATTTTTTTGCTTTTTTTATTCCTTTTCTCCCTCCCCATTCGCGCGCTTACGTGGAAAACAATGGCATTGAGGAGGGAACCGGGTAACTTTTAATCGGCAGTTAAGGAATTAATTACAAAGAGTACGAATTATCGAGATAACTGTTAATTTTTATGTATAATTTTATATACGACAAGCCCATGGAGTCACTGGTAATTATTTTTTAAACTTGTTCTTAACTTACTATATTTTACTGCAGTACTGATACAATTATAAATGTATTATATCACAGTAAATGTGTATTTTATTTTTTATTATATCAGAATGTATTTTGTTTTTTTACGTTCAGTATAAATTAATATTTTTCAAAAATGATCATTTGTTTTCGACTTTTCAATAGGCTCGCGCCCTTCTCGTAGGGGGAGCGCCCCACAGTTTGAGAAACTCTGTTGTATGCAAATATACCCAGGGCCGATTCTAGCAGGTGTGCAGCGCTTGTATCGCACGTGGCCGCCTCAGGCCGTATATATAGAGTTGTATCAATCAAGCAAAATTTTTAACGAATTTCTTAAAATAAAATTTATAAGTCGTATAAATAGGCTGAATTTTCAATAATTATTAAAACATCGAAAAAGTCTCAATTTTTCGATAGCATAGGATAGAATTGAATGTTAATGCACAGCGTGTTGGTCCTCCCACATACACTGTCCATGAATGTCTACTCTTGCACACACCCTTCCTTCGATAACAAAATTTGTGGCAGAATACCTTAATAGAAAATGTTTTCCAGCTTCTCAGTGGCACTGTGGATCGATGCTTAACAAAGTCGTCTCAAAAATGATTTTTGTGGAAGTTGCTTTTTACGAAAATATCTAGTATGGTTTATAATACTGTTTAAATGCAATATGGATTTGGGGGAAATTAAAAGTTTTTAATTCAATATTACCCTTGCAATTTAGAAAAACAAAATAGAAGAAAGAAGTGATTTTTGTGTCTATTTGTATTTTTATTTATGTTTTACTTTTTACTCTTATACAGGTAGATGAGTTTATAACGCTAACGTTAAGTATTTGTTAAAATATGAACAATTCGTTAGAAAGGCGGCACATTAGGTCTTGCATGTCAGCCGAACCCGTGGGCCCGGTCCTGATTACATCCGAGTAAAATACATTCCGTGAGAACTTTAGAAAATGATGCCAACATCCAATAATTTTTAGCTACAACTGTCACTGTTCCGCTCTCTGATGAGCTCTGTTGTCTTGAAGTATCGGATATTTCTTTCCGGTTACCCAGAACGAGAAAGCGATACATTTCGAACATCTTTTTTCAAACTCTATTTTTTTTTTTTATTAGTTAGGAAGATGGGACGGTCCAACAGTCACATGTTTTCATTTTGACATGTTTGACTTAAAAATTACTTTTTCAAACATTAAAAGAATGTCTTTCCCCTTCTATTTAAAAGATTGTACATTCTTTTTGTCAAAATCAGTTTGCTTGTGTTCTGTGAGACAATTGACAGTTATGAAAATTTAATTTTAGTATTGTTCTAAAGGCATTTTAGGAATTAAGTTCTCCTCCCTCGTTATTTATTAGTTGTGCTCAAATTTATCACAATAACTTCTCATAAAAGCCTTTCTTTCGCATATTGAATAACTAAACTGAACTTTCAGGGTTTATTTTCCACTTCAGATGAAAAAAATCTCAGCTATGAAGGGCATTTGTACACTCCTAGCTCATTTGTCTCATACTCGAAATAAAACAAAGGGTTTTTGTGCATGTTTTATGAGAAAACAGCACTTACCTCTCTTAGCAATGGCTCTCATGTCTTGGAGGCTGCAGCTGGAAGGGACGCAGACCACCAGTCGCAATTTCTTGTGATGCAGAGCCTCGTGAGCCACTTTAAAGAAGCCGCTCAGCTGCAAAAAAAAAAATCACGGTGCTTTACTACAAATAAGCTTTGTATAGTTAAGAAAAGGGCTTCCGAAAGATTCTACACATACACATGAAACTCATGAGTGTTCAAGCACGAATATTTTAGTACTGTATTTCAGATGCACCCCAGAAAAAAAAACGCACCTTTATAAGTTGTTCACTTTACGTTTTATTATTTTACATCTAGAACAAATGACCATAGATAAGTCAATTTATGAGAAAGGGCTGTTACAGAATGTTTAGAAGCTTTTTGGATACTAAGGCGTTTGGAGACGTATGCAGTGGCGCACACAAAAGCGGGGGGGTGGGGGGGTCCGGCCCCTCCCCCAAAACCCTTGATTTTTTTTCCGATTGATTATAATTCTAAGTATATAGTACATAAAATTTAATTAAATATTTGTTATTAATGATTAATTTTATTAATTAATGCTAATTATTTATTCAATAATTAGTTTTTATTGTGTTTTGTTCCCGAAAATCGACAAAATCAAAAGAAGCCTGACACAAGAATAGTGAACTTTCGACCTCGGACCCCCCTCCCCTTGAAAAATTCCTGTGCGCGCTACTGGACGTATGATTTTCCTTTTTAATAGATTATGTTTGAAGATGAATGTGAAATGTAAAAGAAGCAGAAAGTGTAAAATTGCTAAAATACACAAATAATTTTACTCAGAAAACGTATTCTACAGTGAAATCCCAAGCCCCTTTCTAATGAAAAGTCTATATGCACATGGGGGATCAGGATGGCTGAGGAATGGGATCCCTTAACATGAAAATGGAATTATCCTGTAAAGCTAATTTTACGTGAATCTGAACATTAGACATTTCTCCAGTTGAGGCTGTTCATTGTCACCAAACTTGGCACCTTCTGTCAATCTTCATTAATATAAAATATACAATTAAAATTTTGTATATATGATCCTGTGATATTTCCAATTTTCGTGATTTATTTTTATGTTTAACCTTCCCTCGTTGATGACGAAACAACCACATCACATATAAATGAAAGACGTTCTTTAGAAGCAGTTAGGCTGTTCCATCCTTCAGGGTCCTCCAAGAAGCGCATGGAGCTGGACTTTCTAAGATATGCCGCGCCCCGCGTTTATCGCTCTCTCTCTTTTCTGCAATAATTTCGAACTTTGACTAAAAGCATGCTGCTCCCCCTCGAAGAAAGGTTAAAAGAGGTTAATTTTAATTTTTGAAAATCAAATTTATTGTTTTGCCGCCTTAATTCTTCAAACAATTTCTTTTTTCTCTGTTTCTAAAACCAGAGAGAGAGAGAGAGTTTCATTTTAAATAATATTCATTAATCCGGAAATGCAGTACTGAATAAAAGAAAATGCGGCATTCTCAGAAAAAAAAACCAGTGCTTCTACTTAATTCCGTACTTTTTTAGGCGCATCAAATAAAATCTGCGCGATAGAATTGCGTTTTTTGGCAATAAAAAAACCCACATGTTACAAATGTATTCAAAACCGTTAGTCGAGAATAATGGAAATTAAATGTTGAATTCAACAGAATGTAATTAAAACATCTCAAGGGTACAGTTTAAAGGAAATTTTAAGAATTCTACGCGAGAAAAATGTTTGCTACGATTCAATTTTAGAACATTTCAAAACAACATAATGTTGAGCAGTAGCACACACAAAATTTTTTGAAGGAGTGGGGGGTCCTGGGTCGAAAGTCCACTATTTTGGTATTATGCTCCAATAAGCCGCTCAACATATTCTTTTGATTTTGTCTATTTTCGGGAACAAAAGCAATACAAAATTAATTATTGAATAAATAATTAGCATTAATTAATAGAATTAATTATTAATAACAAATACATAATTAAATTTTACGTAATATATACATAGTATTATAACCAATCGAAAAAACAAGGCCTATGGGGGTGTCCTCTTGTGTGCGCCAATGATGTTGAGTGTTCAGTTGCTAGATTGGGAAATTTGTTACCGAACTCTAAGGAAAAAAGCTCCCAAGAAACACGAAGCCACTTACCGTGCCATTATTCCCATCCAAGTGCGCTTTGACTAGCGTGAAGTCGCGAGAGAGTGGTGGGCGGGGCGGCCTGGCTTCCAGGGCGCACGACTGTCCTTTGAAATGGGGAGTCTCCACTTTAAGGCACTCGTCAAAAGATCCATAGTCAGCGAAGGTGCCTTGCAGCACCCCCGCGGGCAGTTTGGAAGTAGCGTCCAACACTGGAAAGAAAGATTTTTTCAATAATGTGTGATTCATACAGAAGAGAATTAGAACTTGAATATATACTCTAGAGTATAGAGAATTCTTCCCGAAAAGGAATAAGTTCTGTTCTTGCTTGTATTCCACTGAAGTCTATCTAATGGATGGTGGATGGATTGTCTTATTGAAAAAGTGAATGTATAATATCAATTCTAGATATGAAGTTAGGTTGAAGAGGAATTTTTTCTTAACAGTGTAAAGTGGAAATAATATAATTATAAAACTGGAATGGACCCTAAATGTACTTTTTGGAACATGAACATACGGAAGGAAAACTCTTTAACCCCTTGCGTAAAAAAGACTGCACTTTCTAGTATCATTAGGAATCCCAGATTTCTGGGGATACTGGCCTTGACGCACATCTCATTTTTCCTTTTGACGCTGACTAAGGTTCATTTGTGTTCCGCTTCCCTTTCAAAATTTTATCGAACTATTTTTGTTGCTTATTTTCTTTCTCTTGTCGCTATTTCATCGTCGTTGAAAGTGAAACTATTTGTCGGAAGCCGATGAATACGAGAGCGACGCTGATACGGATTGATCTATTTGGGATGAAGAAATGGAACAAAAATGACGCTACACCTATGGAAAGCATGCGGAAAAGGTTTTTTCCCCGGGAACATTCGAACAATTTCACAAAGATTTGTCATTTTAATTCTAATTTTCCTATTTTTCCAAATTTTTGTGTACCTCAGACATTAAATTCAGACATCACAATAAAAGAAAATCTACCTTATAATGTTTCATGTGCTGGTTGCACATCTAAATAAGCCATGTATCCACATGAGGTTACCATGGAAATTTGCCCTATACGTAGCATGTATCCACTAAGTACATGGAGTTAAAAGAAGCTGAGATTCATTTTACAGGATCCTACCATCATATTGCAAAATACAATGCTACTGACCGTGACTTGTTTGTTCGGTGGTGTCGCCTTTTTCATCCACTCCCTTTCCCTGAGCTAAAGTTCCCGTAAAAATGATTCGATTCCCAACGTTTCGAAGTATTTGTCGAACATCCTTAAATTGGAGTACTCAGCAGAACACATTCGGTAATGTGGATAACAGGCAATAGGTCACACATGGCGTTAATGAGATAGCAAATGTTATTTAATTCACTTTTCAATCTGAAAATGGATGAAGATACAGTTGCTCTTGGAAAAGAGGGAGAAGACGCAATCTGGAATAAGGATATTTGAGTGTGGTACTCATTCCATAACATTTAGAAGAACTTAAACGGCTCTAATTTAAATTAGACAACAACCCTAATTTTGCTACATTTTTGCTGCAATGTAAGACAAATAACAAAAGCGAATTGCCGCAGCTTTATAGTTGCTAGAAAATAAGAAACTGGCTGATCTCAACAACAATATTTTTTTTCTCGTAAAGAGATAAATGTGTGTATTGATAATATATATTTCGGTTTTTCTATTATGTAGAAAGCAGGTTCACATTGAGTCACAGACTCAATGCATTTCGTCCTCTGATAAAAGCAAAATCTATAGACTACTTTACATTGAAAACTTAGATATCAATGTAATATTTAATAATGTACAAAGAAAAAATATGTTTAACACCACAAATGAAATCCCATTCTCCCCCCCCCCCCTTCCGTCTGTAATTCCGGTTTGGTTTTTATTTTTTTGACACTTACTATTTAAAAATACGCGTGCATCTCGACAACATCGTACTAATAATATATAATTTATTAAAAAGAGATGATGTGATATTCATTAATAATTTTTATATATTATAATAACCTCTATTCATAATAAAGTTCAAAATTTGACAATTTAAAAAAATGGAAGAGCTTTTTTACAAAATACGAGTAGTTCTCAGGTTGAAGGTTTACGTTCGGTTCACCTTCTCCATTGTTGGTGGTTTTACTGTTTCAGATCGAGCCCCGCGAAATTCATCACGGCCTAAGACATGCGCAAGTCGTTAGTCGTAGCTTTGAGCACCACACAGGTGATTGCACGATTTGTCTCGATTCCACCTCAGTTTTGTGAGAAAACAGCCTGGAGGTGGTCAGGAACCACCCACCTACTTTTCCCTTCCATCCACCTCACGAGAGGAGTTCCGGCTCGACGGCTACCCCAACGCGGCAAAGCATTCTATTCATCCATGCCTTCTCCGGTACTCTACGGCACAGCAGTCAGCGTCCCTCTACCGTAGAGGTTCCCAAACTTTTTAGTCTCATAGACCCCTTACATATTTTACGTTTTGGGGTAGACCCCTGCTGACCTAATATTGAATTTTTGCAAATTTATCCACTTAAATGTAATAATATACTTCTTTTGCTTAATTTTGGAAATAAACACAGAAATGATCCTTGTTTTAATAAAACTAATGCAGTTGTCTTATAATTGCAAGTTAACATTAAATTAGTAAATAAATCTCTGTTAGATAAGTAAAATCCGGTTTCCCCTTGATTGAATTTTCTTTTGAAATTAAGTGAGTGAGTGAGTGAATATTAGCGTCGCACTGTTCAGTTACACGAGGGGCTTTTGGCGAGGGACCACGTAACTTTGAACCAAAGTCAAGTGACTCCTCTCCTAACTACCACACCACACCAACGGGAGGACGTTTGAGCTCTCGACAGATTTAACGTGCATCGCTCTCCTACACGGCGGGTTTTTAGTGGTACTGGGCTCGAACTCGTGACAAGGCCAGCCACGATCCGATACCTTGACCACTCGGCTACCGCGGCCCTTTTGAAATTAAAGTGACGATCTAATTTAATGAAAGCCACTATCATAGATCTCCAAATTTTTTTCACTGATGTGGACCTCTTCCAAGTGATTCTAGACCTCTTTGGGAATCCCTGCTCTGGCGCACGGGGGGGCTTCTCCATTGGGAAGAAAGCGCTCCATCAAAGGATGTTGGAGTATTGACGTCGCGCTCTAAAGCAACACGAGGGCCATTGGTGACGGACATCGTCATTTTGAACCTAGGTCAGGCGACGAGGACGACACCTGACATACTCTGACAGATTTAACGTGAATCGACACCCTCTACACGGCGGGTCTTCAGTGGCACCAGGATTTGAACCCGCGACACTCCAGCCACGAGTTCGTGACCCTACGGTTGCCATAAAATGAAAGTTGAAATGGGTTATTTCAATTCAGATTTGATCTTCTATCACAGATTTTTTAAACTGCAGTCGCGGACCTCTATATAACGAAGTCGCTAAATCCCGGAAAAGAGCTCGTTATATGGAAAACTCGTTATATAGAGCTTCATCTTTTAATATACTTACTATAAACCACATAGAGCAAATTTTAAATTCATAAACACTATATATTAAAAAAGTAATTATTTACACTTTTTTTTAAAATTAATATATGTTTATTTTATATATCTTACCCAACAAAAAATAAAGGAGAAAAAAAAAAAAAAAAAACCTGCAAGGAAAACAAGAAAAAAGAATGTCGAAGAATTCACTGCATTTTCAATAGTAAGAAAATAATTTTACACTAAAATGAATGAATTTTAAGGACATTTTATAATTTAAAGCATACGAGTAATTTTAAACATGCATTATTTTATAGTTAGAACACGGGACTCCACACTGAGGGTGAAAGAGGATATCGAAGGTGTTTCTAGTGAACTGAGCAATAGAGGAGTTAAAAGTTGTACTTCTTGGATGAAACGTCCAGAACTCTATTGCTCTCGCGGCGAGTTAGGATCTAATAAAACAAGTTCAATATTTATGACCACCCTAAAATGTGTTCAAGAGAGAATAACTTGAAATGTTCAGAAATACTTTAAAAATAGGGAGAACAAAAAATTGAATTACAAAAGAAAAAGTTCTTTCTATAGAAAATGCACTTCGCTTCAGAGAGGTTATTTAAAGAAGAAAATCGTGAAATGTTCAAGGTTCCAGGAAAAAGTTCGCTCTATAGAAAAATTCGCAATCTAGAGGTTCTTTATATAGAGGTTCGACTGTAATCTGATGTTTGCACATAAATACGAGCCCACTTTCAAATGGAATGATTAATTCCCTTTCCTTGTTTAAAAAATTTGTATCAATTCATCGGACACTCGGCATTGTTTCCCTTCGCATCTCACAACATGACGAATGAAGGAAGCTTCTCGTGCTTACATTCAAATCCAAGTGCTCAAGTATTTATTCGTATTTTCAGCAGTTTTCTCTGAGTTAATGTTGGTGAAGCGCTCTGCTTTTTGAACAAACCATGATCTTACGGACTGGGTTCAAAGGAAAAATAGACATACGAGAAAGAAATTATGAAGAGGGGAGGAGGTACCAGTTCAGCGCATGCGCCCTGACGCAGCTCTTACTCCGCGTGGTGTCATTGAAGCGAGCCGAGTTGGACAAAGAGATCAACGACTCGGAGCGAAACGGAAGAATCGGCATTGACACACAACTTGAATGTGGCACACATTTCAAGTCATTTTATTCTGCGCACACACTCTCTCCTTATCAAAGGGCACCGAGGTTGCAATTATGAACTGCGATTTGCTTGATTCACATTTGAATTGAAATAAACGCATTTTCTAACTGACGGAAAAAAATAATTTTTGTGATGTTTTTAGCATTTTATTATCTAAAACCGATTCGTTTTGACTATTATGACACAAGTCCGTTAGGTTTTTAATTTTAAAGGGCTGTTATTTTAGATAAAAATAAATTGTACTTGACTATCTATACACCTTTAAGGCTGTTTTCGCCATATACACAACTTAACGCGGAGCACATTTTCGGACAGAAAAAAATGCCTCAATTTTTATAAAAAATTGTCTAACTCATGCATTTATCTATATAATAGAGTGTTTTAAAATTTCAAAATATTTCATAAGTAATTTGTTTTTCTTTTTAACATGTAAAGGGATAGCTCATTTAGCATTACGGTATAGGACAAAAAATGCGAAACACATTTTATAAAAGAAAAAATGTGTTAAAACTCGGATAAAAATGAGTAGTATGATAAAATAAGTGATTCTCTACAGGATACTCTGAAGCCAGAATATAACATTAATGTTTGAGTACTTTTATATTTGAAAAAGTATTCCGAATTTAGGTCCTGTTTTTTAACATGAGCCGAAAACCGCCTTAAGATGCCTACTTTCACCCATAATGATTCTCATTCCTTTAAAAAGATTTATTAATTTCCATTATAATTCGTATTAAAGTAAAAATCGTGCAAATAGTAATTAGTTTTTTTTATCAACCACTTGATGTGATGCAGTAATTAGAAATTCAAGGAAGAATTGAAAAAGAGAAGAATTAAGAATTTTACAATAGTTGCGAGGTCCCCCGCTTCTGTCGAGAACTGTTTCTTGGTCATTTGCTTTATTTCTTGGCATACTTTTGGGTCAATCGATTGTTCCATTTCAAATTGTTTGCATATGAAAGTTGTTTGTGGAGGTCACCAACGGAGTAACGGACACGTTGCCCCGTGTAATAAAAGCAAACCCGATACTTCGACTTACCAAATACATTGCTTGAACATTTGAATTAAATTTTCCAAAATTTATTGTAAAATTTTCATTTTCTTTAAATAATGAAAGCACATACAGATATCCTTTTTCTGGATAAAAATATTCTTAGCGAGATTTGTAAAGAACCCATTTTGTTCTAACCCGAGGGCTGCTTCCAAACACAAAATCAAAATGAATTTCCACGCACTATGTCTAAATGCTAATAGCATAAAAAGCTTAGATAGAAGAATCTTTCAGTAAATCTCATTTTTCTTATTGTAACGACATCTTTTTTGAATTGATTCAGTTCACCAGATTTAATAACGAATGGGATCTTATGGATCGCTGACTGATTACTTAGAACAATTATGTATTCCTTGACACTTGGGGAAATAAACCCTTAAAGGGGTCTTATTTTTTCAATTCCTACTATTAGTTTACAATCTCTATATACTGATTTATCTTGGTGGAATTTTCAATCGTTAATAAAACACATTTTAAAGCGCTCCATTGAGCTGAAGTTTTATATACATGATTATTTTGGATGACACTACAGTAATTTAATTATAATTAGTAAAAATTAATGGGTTAAAACTAATTATTCAAAGAATTACAAATACAGCCACGTTGGCATCCTGTTTGGCGCCTTAGTGACCCTTTTGGCGACTTGCGTCAAAACTTTAAAAGGTTTTCTCACATTTTAAAGCTCTTATTTGAGCTGGAAATTTCAAAACACGATTGTTTGGAGTAACAAAACGATAATTTAATTATAATTAATTGATTTGAACTATATATATAATTATTTAAAGAATTACGGATACAGAGAGTCAGGTTGGCTTCATTTTTAACGACTTGGGTCAAAACTTGAGAAAAAAAAATCTTTTCTCACGTCTTAAGCCATTCATTTGAACTGAAATTTTATGTATACAATTGTTTTTGATGTGATAATACGATATTTTAATGATAATGAATAAAAATGAATGACCGCTTAATGTTGTGATTCTGTCCTATGTATATACATATTTATATTATAATTTGTAACTCTTTAATAAAAAGTAGATCAAATAAAATTTTTCTTTGTTGATCAAAGTAGAAATTGACTTAAATTTTTTTTTATATTTCTTGTTCTCTTTTAAAAACAACACGGGAAAAAGGAATGAGAGAGAGAGAGAGAACTCTCGTTATCTTTTATTATTCAGTGCCGTTTTTATATTTATGTAAGAGACAGAAAAAAAAAAAACATTGCAAAAATAATAAACTCTATAATTTTATTTCTTATAACTTTTTGTTAGTATTGCATTTATGATAAAACGAATTGCACTAATTATTCTCGAAGCATGTATCCTGAAAAGAAACTCTGTCTCCCAGAAGTGCGCTTAAACTCCTTCCCAATGTACAGGGTGCATACAAATGATGGACCCAATTTAAAAAAAAAAGTGATACGTGATACATGGATTAAAGGGAAATGTACCAAGTTTTTTTCCGTCAATGATCAACAACACATTCGAGTTCGGTGTGATTAAAATCCGAACATGATGGCTATGACAAAAAAAGAGTTTTTGCGCATTAGAAGCACCAACCAACAAGAGCATTCTGCAATGGTATCAACTTAAAAAAAAAAATAAAAAAAAAACAAGTTGCTCGTGCAAAAAAAAAAGCAGCAGTGGAGAGGGTGAGGCAGAGTTGTGTGTATTCGAAGTCTACGAGAGTTGCCACTTGCGTAAACTTGGAATGCCCCATTATAAACGATAAGGAAAATTTTACGAAAAAAAAATAAATTTCAATCCGTATCATTTGCAATGGACTCAAAAAACAGAGGAAGACAAGAAAGCATTACAAACCAATGATAGAGAGACGCTACAAAATGTAGGGAACGTACAGGATTACAGATTGGACGTAACAAGAGGATCCCACATTGAGCATTTGTAACAGAAAAAAATTAAAAATTAAAAAAATGCAGCTTAAAAGCACAGGTGCGCGCTCTAAGCCAAATTTTACTGCAAGTCTCAAAAGATACTTAATTAATGAATAGAAATCCTTTCTCTTCTTTGGTGGAAATATGATTTTAACGAACGCCAGTTCAGAAGGTTTCGATTTCCGTTTATTACTTTCAGGAGTGAATTAGACAATTTTTCTCGAGAAAAGCTGTTTTTTCTTGCAAATCTGGTTTGAGTTTCAATTTCAGAGAACTTTTTTTCCCATGAAGAATCTACGTGGGCAAATACAATAATGTTGAATATATTAAAAGAGTTTTGAATCAAGTCCTTTTTAATGTGCTTCAGAATTCTTTTTAAGTTCATGAATATTTTACCAGCTCAATTATATGCCATCAGCGACTGATGAAAGCAGAAATTTAGAATTTTGTTTCGAAACTATATGTTAAAAACGAATTTTTACTCTCTCAGTATATTATAAGTAATATTAAAAGTAAGATAATGTAGTGAAGCACAAAACTGTGTTCGTCGTAATGCACCGTACTGAATGATAAAACAAGACAGAAATGAAGAAAATAGGGCATCAAATTTCGTGCTACAGTTTGTTAAATGAAAAAAAAAAAAAAAAAAAGAAAGAAACGGTAGCAGCGATTTTTGAATTTGTAGCAACTGCATATCGAAAGACACTTCATTAGCCGAATGGTGGACAATGGGGGTTAAGCAACTCTCATTCCTAATGGGACCACCCCAGGGTGATTGCGAAACGCATTCAACAACCCTGATGATACGGCATGCAAATGAATGCGCATATCTCGGTTTCCACTCTTTTGAAATAGCCTCTTTTGTGGTTGTACTCAGAACTTTCTATCCTCGAGTCAAATTCTCGTTGCAGCGCAATGAAACAATATTGCATCCTAAAAAAGTTTTTTTTTTGTGAAAAAAAAATTTTTTTTTTATATGTAAAATACACTGCTCGCCACCGTAAATGCAGCACCCTGAAGGAAGCATGCAAATAACATGAAATTTACAACATGCATTAGCGGAGGTGAGATATGCAAATGATTAGAATTTCAGTGCAGACACACATCACGCGCGCCTGTGACGCTACCTCAAAGCGCTATTTAAGGCTTGGAGATTTCGACGATTTCAAGTTCGGCAATTGTGTTTTTCTTGTGGTTTTTTCAAAAAACGATCAGTTATGTCTCGTAGAAAACAGCGATCAGCTTTTGATCAAGTATCCGAGTGCGACAGAGGAAGGATAGTGGCCTACCGAGATTGTGGATTATCTTTCAGGAAAATCGATAGTCGTGTTGGACGAAACCAAACAACTGTAATGCCGATATGTGACCGATGGAAGCAGGAGGGCACGATGGCCCGACGTGGTCGATCGCATCCACCTCAGTGCACCACTTCACGTGAGGACTGGCAAATTGTGCGCATGGCAGTGACGGATCGCTCAGTCACATCACGAACCATAGCACAGCACATTGAGTCTGTAACGCATCATTCAGTGTCTGCGCGTACTATTCGACGCCGTTTATAGCAGAGTGGTCTGTCCTCAAGACGTCCATTGCTTGGTCTACCCTTGATGCAGAACCACAGACGTCTCCGCCGCCAATGGTGCGATGAAAGAAGGATGTAGGCGGCAGAATGGAATGAAGTTGTCTTTACTGACGAGTCACGCATCTGTCTGCAACACCACGATGGTTGGATTCGAGTCTGGAGACACCGAAGAGAGGATGCTGAACAGCTGCTTTATGCACCGCCACAATGGTCCTGCACCGGGTATTATGGTATGGGGTGGTATTGGATATCACTCTCTCACTCCTCTAGTACGCATTACCGGTACTTTAAACAGCCAGCGCTACATCTCTGAGGTATTGGAGTCAGTTGTCCTTCCTTATCTTCAGGGCTTGGCCACAGGCATATTTCAACAGGATAATGCGCGACCACACGTGGCTCGTATTGTCCAAAGGTTCTTCGTCAATACCAGATTGAATTGCTTCCCTGGCCGGCTCGCTCTTCGGATCTTTCGCCGATAGAAAACATGTGGTCCATGGTTGCTTAACGATTGACCCAGATTACACTCCCATCTGCCACACTAGATCAACTTTGGCAACGTGTGGAAGCTTCTTGGTCTGCTGTACCCCAAGAACACATCCAAAGTCTCTTTGAATCAATGCCGAGGTGTGTGGCAGCGGTGATCTCCAACAATGGCGGCTACTCTGGCTACTGATTCTGGCAGGAACCACACTTCACAGAAGTCAATAAATTTAATCAGTTGATACTTGGTCAAAATGTTATCTACAAAATAAATTTTGTTATGCTATCTCTTGTCTTTCTTGGTGTTGCATTTACGGTTGCCAGCTGTGTATATACAACATTATGTTGTTTTCAATTGACATGGTTTTGCAGTCATGGTAGCCGAAGGCTTAGGTTTGAAATTCGTGGTTTAATTGTTTCTGTCGAGTAGAAGGTTCGACTCCTGGTTCCACTAGACCCTCCGTGTATAGCAGATGTTCCCAAACTTTTGTCTCATAGACCCCTTGCCAAGTTTTTCGGTTTTGGGTACACCCCTGCCTCTACCTAATATTGAATTTTTACAAATTTATCAACTTAAATATTTTTTTGACCACTGGTATAAAGTTACTTACTTTAAAAGACTTAAATTTTTAACTGTAGGGAAGTGTAGTGTCTAAAACTTAAGAAACACATGTTAATTAAATGAAAACTTAGTTAATGCATAAAATAATTGATAAAAAATGCTTTTAATGAGAGGCCTTTAATAATTAATTTTCAGCATTCTTGTCAGGTTTAACGCCAAATCTCCTCGGCTTTCTTTCTTTCTTTTTTTATTTTAGAGATTGGCAACCGCACTGAAACTCCTTTTCACAGAGTGAGTGAATACTATAGTCGCACTGTTCAGGTACACGAGGGCTTTTGGCGACGGACCTCATCATTTTGAACCATAGTCAAATGACGAGGACGACACCTGAGCTGCCATACCCCTTTCCTAACTATCACACCAATACACCACTTTGGGAATCACTGGTGTAAAGAAGGGGAGTTGTATTAACGTCGGACTCTGAAGCAACACGAGGTCTAATGGCGACGGGCCACATCATTTTGAGTCTCGGTTAAGTGACGAGGACCACACCTGAAATGGCACCGCCATCTCCGAAGTACCACACCAAGCCAACGGGATGACTTTGAGCTCGAAAGTGTTAACGTTCCTGAGCTCCCTCTACACGGCGAGTCTTCCATGGCACCAGGACTGCAACCCACCTCAAACGTCCTTCCGTTGGTGTGGCAGTTAGCAGAGTTGGTGCCGACTCAGGTGTCGTCCTCGTCACTTGATCATGATTCAAAATGACGAGGTCCTTCACCAAAAGCCCCCGTGTAGCTGAACAGTGTGACGTTAATATTAACTCACTCACCCACATAACTGAAAGAGCCTGCGGGCTGCTGCAATACCAAATACTGTGCATTTTAGACACTTGGATAGTCATGTAGATATAAGTATAAATGAAACTGTCTGAAAAGGGTTCGTTCTGAAATGATTTTATTTTCGCGTGATGAATCTGAAGCCGTTAAGTCCTGTTAAAATCGTTTTAATTCTTAAGAACTTCCTGACATTTCTTACGCCTCCGTGAATCTGATCAGAAATAACTTGAACAACTGTTTTTGTGGAAATTTTAAATTGAGATTTGTTGGGTAATTCTACTGTGGGTACTTTCCTTGTTTTCTTCAAATAGAAGAAAGAGAATAGAGTATATTAACTTATTAATAGAACTTACTTAGAAATAAGTTTGCTTCATCTCTTGGAGCTTTTTTCTGTTTTTTGGAAAGGGTATTTGATCTGTGATTCAGTCACGTAGATCAGCAGAAGGAAGGTCTTTTATAAGTCAATAGAAAGAAAATGACTTTTTATTTTTATTCTTTAGTCTCATAAAATGTTGTGTACGTGGAAGTCTAGTGGTCAAGGTCATTAACTCGTAGACAAAAGGTAGTGGGTTCAAACCCTGGTGCTATCCATGTACAGGGGGTCGATGCTCGTTAAATCTGTCGAGCTCAAACTCCTCCCCTTAGTGTGGTAGTTAGGAGAGGGTGTTACCAGCTCAAATGTCATCGTTGTCATTTGATCATGGTTCAAATTTATGAGGTCGTCACCAATAGCCCTTGTGTAGAGCGACGTTAATACACACTCACTCGTACAATGTTAATTTTTTTCATTCTTGGTAGAATAAAAATGAAGCCGGTTCAAAAGCTTTGCTGAAAATATTTACTTTTTGAAACATTTGTTCATGTGGAATTGATACAAACTCTTTTTTAATCGTAGACAAAAATTACCGCGTACATAAATTTTAGGATTTCCCTATAATAGAGAGAGAGAGCTACTGATGCCTCGAAAAAAATACAAACAACATCTATTGCAGGTATACCAGAACATCTCTCTTTTGCTTATAGAATTAATCACAATAACTGCTGAAGCTTTGGCCAAGCCTTAGATGATCTAACTGTTTCAACCAAAGATCTTATCTGATAGTCTCCTTGTCCTCTCTGCTCTTCAAAATTATTCAATCAAGTCACATAGTGTTATTCACATTGTGCTGGTAAGATTTACATAAAATCATATTATACCAATCAGTTGATTCTACTTTGGACTCCGGGACACATTATGGAATGAGTAGGTGGATTATCTCGCAAGATCTGTCTCAGAGTCTAACGTTTACATCGGCTGGATTGCCTCAGAAGACATTAGTAAAAAAATATATCAAGAAAGATTTAAAAAAGCAAATTATAATTTTTATTCAAGCAAATATTTTGAAAATTTGGGCAATATTAAAAACATTGGTATCATCTCTAAGTGGACAAACAATAGAAGAGAAGAAATTCTATGCACTCGAATCTTTAGCAGAATGATCATCACACCAGGACTTCTACAAAAATTCTTCCTAGGATTTATAGTTCTTGTAATTGTTTAAATAACTAGGACTATATATATCTTATTAAGAGCTGCAATAGATATACTCACCCTCGAAATCATCTAAAATCTTTTCTCAAAATTGATCCTCGTTGCCATATCACCTTGAAAGAGTTACTGGAGAAAGCTATATCATTATTTATTCAGAAGATGAAATATTTTGACATTAACTAACTTATTAATACTCGTTAGTCTTTTATGAGACAATAGATTTTGTTGCTCCATATCCCACACAAAAAATATTGACTGTAAATGCAACTATTCATAAAGCTTTCTTAACAACATTGTTGAAACAAGTGAACTAATACAAGAACTCTGTTGCTGTTCTGAATAATTATTTCTTAAAAGGATTTGCACTTCCGAAATTAATGAGAATTTCATTGTGAACAATTTTGCAGTATAAACTGATTTCAGGTTTACAACCCCTCCTTCCCCCATTCTTGAGGCCACACATCTATTGAGGTAATAATACGGTATCTTGCAAGAAATACTGATTTTACAAATAAAAAGTAATCAGATTTAATAAAAAATTTCGGGGTATTCTGAGGGTTTGTAGGGGCAGAGGTCTGATGACGCATTGAACTCGTGGCCGGTGTTGTCGCGTCCCGGATTCGAAACCCAGTGCCACTGAAGACCCGACGTCTTGAGAGGCTGATACACGTTAAATTTGTCGGGGCTCAAAGTCCTTCCGTTGATGTGGAGAGAAGTACCAGTCTTCAAGTGTC
>BMAV01007913.1:284524-300271 GCA_019973955.1 Trichonephila inaurata madagascariensis
TGATATTTTAAAAAAGCAGTTCCTTCTGGGCAGAATATTTTTTTTTTTCCATGTTTATTATATGTACCGTAAAATCCGGCGTATAACGCATACTTTTAACATAAAAAATTAAGATTGAAATTTACAGGTGCGCGTTATACGACGGGTATAAAAACGATAGTTTCAAAAAAAAAAAAAAAAAAAATTAGATGAGGATAAGAACAATTAGTCTTCTACATAGATCGAATAATGTTTATTTGAAAAAAATGACATACTTAATGAAATTAAAAAAAAAAATTATGATTCCAAAAGTGTACTGCTTTTTCAAAATCCTGGGATCATACCTCGAATTTATGGCTTAAAAACATACCAGTATTGTACACGCACACGTCTTGTTATTTCGTATAACAAGGGGTGCGCGTTATCCGCCGGATTTTACGGTATGTTTTTGGTACATAACTGCATGCATATAAAATGTTTTATCTACATTATATAAAAAAACAAAATAATAATCTAGTGGTTGTGAAAATACTTTTCTTACGCACAGAAGTGTTTCTTTATATTATACATCGTCATATACAAATAGTTTTGTTTTCACCTGTGGCAACAGAAGATGCAACGTAGAAGAGATCGAAAAATATACCAAGGCATTGAGCAGGGCTTACCCACTGCTTTACTGAATAAAAAAAATTTTTAAAAGAAATTAAAAACATGAAATTAAAACTTTTTCCAATATATAGCTTACATAATTGACTAAAATTCTCCGTTTAGATTTAAATTCTCAACATGGATATGTGCAGAGTTGTTTATAGAATTAATGAAACTAAAGAAAGAAAATAAATATATAGATGAAAGTGACTAGTTAAAAAGAAGTTTAAAATTTAGGAATATATGATTAATAATTAAGCTTTTTTAAAGCTAAAATAATTAAGAATATTTATAAAATACATATATACTATTTTATTAAATATACCTTGTTCCACAGCGTCGAACGTGCTGGTAAATTTTACTGCAAAGCTACTTAGAGAATTTATTCCAAGCACTTTTAGATCTCTATATCGAAGTATTCTATTTAAAAATTACTTTCAAAGTTAAGAATACTGCAGAAATTTTTCAATAAGTACTACAAAATAAAGGCATCAAAAATAAGATTTCATTTTTTTAATCTCACAAAAATTTATATTTTAAAACACAAAGTAAATTCAATACAGTTAAAAGTTTGTAATTTTATGTATTGCAGCCATATATCAAAGTGAAAAAAAAACATTCACTAGTCTTAAATCAAATTTTTTTTTATGAGAATTATATTTTCGTATCACAGGATTCACAAATCTCTCAGTCAATGCATAGTTCCAACAATAAGGTTTGTCCTTATTTTTCTCATCTTTGAGAACAATTTCTCCATCTACTCCCAAATGGCAAGACCCATAAGAGTTTCTGGTGTATTAATATTAAAAATGGGTAACATAAAGCCATCATTTATACTATCAAGCTTCATTTGTGAAATTTCTTTTTATTATTATAAATTATGTTTCTGAATTTAAATAATTTATTTGAAATTATCCTTTTCCTCTATTAATGTTATCATCTTCAGCCTTTGGGAACATTTCTCCTGCATTTGGAAAAGAATTCGTTGTAATTAATCCAGAATTGCACATCGTTGACTCCTTATTGTTATTCACTTTTGCATTTTTATCAGCACTTTGTTTATTTTTTAGAGGAGCGTTACATAAAATATGTTCTTCGTATTCAAGACGGTCAGTACACTGCTTTTTACAGATTCTACAATAATATTTTGGAATAGCTCCGGTATTGTGTTCCACTGAGTAGTACAACATAGGATAACTTATATGTCTTAAAAACTTCTCTCTGTGAGACTTACCCTGCAAATGCTGCTCAAAAGCTATAGGCCCTTTAAAGATCTTACCACATAAAACACATATTTTATGACGCTCATATGTTTCAAATATCTCCGTAGTAATGTAATCAGCATCATCTGTGTTTTCCTCGTCGCGTGCATTTTCAACAGCTTGTGGTTCCCTATCATTGTATTGCCAGTCACTAGCTTCATGGTTTGGGAAAGGAGGATGATTTGGAGTAGAAGAATATTCAAAAGACTTAGCAGCATTAATACTGTCCATTTCATCAGGTGTGGATATTTTGCCAGTTTTCGAAGATGAATTTGTTTCGACTGAGTTCGAACTTGAATACAACCTTGACATCTGAATGTTTGCCAATTTCGCAATCTTTTCCCTTCTGAGATGAGCGCTACTTAAAATATGTTGGTCGTATGAATCGGAATCAGTACAGTCCCTCTTACAAACGTCACAGTAATATTTTTGTAAAATTTCAGAAGAGCATTCCATGGCGTTGTGCGATGCAGAATGAGGTGCGGGTTAGGGAGGATCTCTTCCAATTTTTTTTCTCCTAGCCTAAAAAGCAGAAGGGGAAAAATATAACTATTTTGAAACACCATTACATTTTGAGTACCAAAACCAAATAAAGAACTAAAACATGTACCAGCCAGTAGCGCACACAGGAATTTTTCAAGGGAGGGGTTGAAAGTTCACCATTCTTGTATCATTTTATTTTTGATTTTGTCGATTTTCAGGAACAAAACACAGTAAAAACTAATTATTGAATAAATAATTAGCATTAATTAATAAAATTAATCATTAATAACAAATATTTAATTAAATTTTACGTATTATATACTTAGAATTATAATCAATCGGAAAAAAATCAAGGGCTGGGGGGGGGGGGCCCGGACTCCCAGGACCCCCCCTTGTGTGCGCCACTGGTACCAGCAGCTCTGCTGACTTTTCTTTTGAAAGAATTATAGCACGAATATAAGTATACAGGCAAATTATACTGAAATTGTTATGAGAAAATTAATCCATTTATAAATTCAACCCAGTCGCTTCAATAGTAATCAGCCATTTCTGAAATTGAACATTTAGATTGACTGCTCCAGCAGTTTTGCCGCCCCGGACAAAAATGAAAAATGCCGCCCTTTTCAAAGTAAAAAATATATTATTAAAAATATAGAAATTGTTCATCAATAATCACCTATAAAACTTGAATTGTTCTTGCAAAGAAAAAGGCATCATAACAGTACATATATATATGTATATATATAGCAATGAATAAATTAAAAAGAAGACTAATAAATCCTAAAACATCTTCAGATCAATCCAAAAAAACCATGAATATGGAACCATTATAAACCAAAAAAAGAGAAATTTAGCTTGAGTGGAAAAAACTATTATGATTTCCCGAGCTGTCACTGGCTTAGGACAGTGAGACAGGGTTAAACAGTGTTTTGTGAAATCTCAACCTTCCCCTACAGCGGAAATTTTCGACATAATAGCACATGAGATAATCCAAGGCAAAGGCCCAAACCCACGAGGGTGAATATAATAGTAATAGAATAGAACTGGAATAATAAATTGCTATAGGAATCTGGGAGAAATAGACAAATATAAATATGTATAAACAAAAAATATTTGCAAGAGAGGTTAAACATGATTGTGACCAAAATTAATAATAATGAAAATGAGCGAAGAAACTAAAATCTTACCCGATGTATACGGATCCCAAAAGTGCACTGACTCGATGCACAGAAAAAAACAGCATAACTAAGAATAAGGGTGCCCTCTATATATGTTTTTAGAAACTAAACTTATTATACGAATATATTAAAAAATTAAATACTATAAACTAAATGGAAATGAATGCATTAAATAATAATAATTAAATAGCTATAATTTTGAAGGCAAATATTTATTTATAAAATTAGCTGGATAGTTATAGTCTAGGCAATTTTGAAAGAATTTTTTATAATTATTATTTCTTAGAACTTCTTCAGATATTAAATCATTATTTCTTTTTATATAATTTAGAATAATATTTCTAAAAATTGAAATGTGAAGGGTACTATCCCAATATGGCATTTTTATATAACATTAAAATCAAAAGCGTCTCTTTATATATATATATATTAAAAACTAAAACACAAAAATAAAACAAATTTGAAACAAATAACAAAATAAGCAAAAAATTAGAAGTGTTTTTTCTGACTTTTAACCCACTGAAAACTCTTTCTGAACAATTCTTTTAAATCAATTTGTTCATTTTTTTTTTTTCATGTTCTATAGCCAATGTAGATAAACCATTTGATCTATCTTGAAGAGTTGTGGGCCGTAAGAGAAAATTTTGAGAAACTCCTATCTCTGCTTGCTACGCTTATTGGCAAAGAAAATTAAATTCTTAATGCGATAGCAAGAGTTGGGGCGCAAAATCTAAAACTGAAATAAATTTTAAAACTTCTCAATTGGGCTTTCTTTTTTGCCTAATAAAGCTTAAACTAACATCTCATCTGCTAGATCAAGCGCGTTTATATGTACTGATTCTCCATCTGTCAACACCATTTCTAAATTTTTACGGTTTTTAATTACATTTTTAGGGGCATCTCTTAAATCATACATATTTTATATAAAAATTGTAAACAATTATTATGGGTACTTATTAAATTAAATTGCTTGGTAAATTGTAAAAAAATAAGACTATCTTTTTTTTTTAATTTAAGATCTTCCACCAGATCATCTCGTGCTTCGTAATCAAAATATTTTTGCGTCGAAGGCTGCGTCACCTCCAAGAAAGCAAGGATATCAATCTCATCGGCCAGTTCTTTTACATCACGGATCATTTTTGCAAAAGCCACATCCGATCGAAGATCATTAGAAAAATCTTAAGAGTTACAATTTCTTAAGAGTTCCATAGCAGATGGTAGATCGTAATCTTTTTGTTTGCAATAGCTTGTTTATTAGATTTATGCAATTTAAGGTTTTATACCAAATAATGATGGAGCATAGGAACTTGAATTGTTTAATAGAATTTATATAATAATCCAGAGGCCACATCTCTTATAGAGTTGCCAATTTCAGCATTATTATGAGCACTAAGGAGAGAATCATAAGTACCTACTAATTGATGTCTTGAAAGTTTAATAGCCTCAATTCGGCTTTCCCAACGAGTTGCACTTAGTGGTTTTAAAGTTATGCCCTTTATGTATAAGGGGCATTCAAATGGAACTCGGTCACTAGCGAAAAGTAACGGTAACGATTTTATTAACTCAAAAATATAGTTATATACAGTACAGATACTCAAAAATAGTCACCAAAACTATTGGCACATTTATCTCATTGCGCGACAATAGCCATTCAATTCCCTTATTGAAGAAGCTAGTTCTGTCGGATCCAGACCTGGATCCGTTCACACACTTCGTTGTCCATATTGAATCGATGTCCGTAAATACCTCGTTTTAGAAGTCCAAAAACATTAAAATCACACGATGAAAGGTCTGGACTGTACGGCAGATATTCCAGCGTTGCCTACCGAAACTGCTGCAGTATCGTCTTCATCACATTGGCCATGTGTGGGCGGCATTAGAATGCAGGAGAATAACGCCATTGAACAACATGCCTGTGCGTTTTGATTAGAGGGGCTCGTCTAAGGTTCTGTAAAGTGGCTTGTTAACGCTGGGCATTGATGTGGTTCCCCGTTCCAAGAACTTGACAAACAGTGGGTCCTTGTGGTAAAAAAAAGGACATCATGACCTCACCAGAACGGCCTTTGATTTCCTTGGAGGTAGTGAAGTCGCACGTTTCTACTTATTGCTTTCCGGTTTAAAATGGGTACACCGTGTTTCGTCAATAGGGACAATTTGTGACAGAAAGACGCATTCCTTCTCAGGATAACGTTGCAGATGACTCAAAGACAGCGTCTTTCGAGTATTGCGCTGTTCGGCGATCAGTTGGTGGGGAACCCACTGTGCACAAATTTTTCGAAAGTTCAAGTGTTGATGCATTATGGTGTGAGTGGTACCCACGCTAATACCCAGTAACCAATAGATCTCGTCCACGGTGATTCTGTGGTTTTCCAAGACTAAAGCATTCACTTCCACAATTATTTCCAGTGTGATGGCACGATGAGTCTGTCTAGGTCAAGCATCGTCTTCCAGTAGCTCGCGACCCTCAATGAATCTTTTGCGCCATTCCACAACACTTGAACGACAAACTGTACACAGCCTTCATCAGTCGATGAATTTTACGGCCTCCTACTCCCTCAGCCTCGTTGTTCCTTCTTACTGGCCTGCATGTTCAGTAGTGGATGATAACGTGTATGACCATCCTCTCTTCGGTGTGAAACCACACTGTCGCTACGAAACGTCAAGTATTGCGCACGCGTCAGTATCTCTACCTATAGATGGTGTCCCCATACACGCAGTTACGTGATGCCACCTTACGTGTAACGCAAAGTTATATGCACTGACCAGGGGTTTCATTTGAATGAACCTTATATTTTAATAATATGGTCCAATAAAAAGTTGCTGATGAAAAAAATAATTTTTTTAGACTGTATTAGAAAAATTACAAGCTTCAAGGATGCTTTTACTATGTCATTAATGACCAAACTTTAAGAGTGCCTACTACATGGTACCTACACTGTTCGTGGAATGAACATCCTAATTCTAGATTGTGCCCCTGATTTCTTGCCTCTCATGTTGGCTCCATTTTCGTAGGCCTGCCCCTGTATATTTAGCAAATTTAGTCCCAATTTTTTAAGTTTCTCTATTAAATTTGAAAGCTCTTTTCCAGTCTATCTTTCAACTGGAAGGAAATCTAAAAAACTCTTATTAATTTTAACGGTAACTTCATTAGAATTCAATTTTTCAATACATACTTGTCTTGCCAAAAATGTCATTTGTTCGATCTTACTGGCATCAGGGGTGCAATCCAAAGTTATAGAATAATATTTGGCTTGTTTAACTTTATGAACAATTTGTAGTTTAATGTTCTCATGTAAAAGAGAAATTATCTCGTTCTGCATATTTTTTCCTAAATAGTGTACTTTAGTTTCGTTATTTCTTAGTACTTTTTGAGCAAGTTCCTCCATTATTGGATCAAATTTAGCAAGTAATTTAATTATTTATAAAAAATTACCATTATTGGAATCAGATAGTTTGTCACTCTTGCCACGAAAGGCTAAACAATTTTGAGCAAGTATTCTTAATGTTGCTACAATGCATTGAAGTACCTCGCAACAATTAGTCTCCGCAATAATAAGTCTTTGAGAGTCACTGTCAGCTGTTTTACTACATAAATCGCTGACTAAGGTCAATCCAAGATTTTGACTTTAACTATGGTTCTTGGGTGTAGTCTAACCATTTACGCTTAACTTTTTCACTGTTTCCTTTTAAATATTCTGGTATAATAATGTGAGCTTAACCTTCGACCTGTGTCGTGATGAGGAAACTTACACTCTGCCAATGGCTTAAAGCTGGGGTGGGCAGACTTTTACAGAGTACGGGCTACTTCTAGTTTTTTTAAGGTGTTGCGGTCCACCCAAGGGGCGTAGGTGTGGTGAGGTAAGAAAAAGGTTTTCAATATTTATTACATTTTAATAATAAATAAGGAATATGTACTCTCATCTACATAGCTACAATAATAAAAAAAATCATCGCCCAGCCAGTATGGTGGCTATGACCCTCGGCTTGTAACCGAGTGGGTTCGGGTTCGAATCCCGAGTAAGAGATTGTTGTATCTTCTTCGGGAAAGAAGTCGGTCTATCGCCTGTAATGGATTCCCGTCTCGAAAGGAAAAGCAACGCACCCCTTCTTGTTATATTCTGGGATCATCATCTGTGATAAATGTGTATATTCATCTGTTGTATTGTATGCTTTCTCTGTTCTTCACTTGTATTTCATATGTTCCCAGGATGAAAAACACACATCAAAAACAACAAAAAATCATGCTTTTCACTGGCGTAGCTAGTCGTGAGTAGACCCTGTATCTAAGTTCCTCAGGGGCAATTCCTAAGAACTTCTTAATATTTTGGGATTTTTTTTTTTTTTTTTGCTAACATGTTTTGGGGCCCCCAAAGCTGGGACTCCGTATCATTAACGGTAGCTACACCCCTGACGCTTTTAAAAATCACGTTAAAAGGAAAAAACGCATGCTACAAACATAATAATAATAGTCACAATTATAGTAATATTAAATGATGTATTTATTACCAAATAATTCAAAACATACGTTAGAAACGTTTTCTTCTCGTAATTAAAGTCAGTAGAAGACTTAGTCTGCATACTATCAGCTAATCTTGAATATTTTCGCATAAATTACTAAGTGCTAGTCCTCAAGTGGTCACCCCAAAATGCTTGGCGGTCCACCGGTCGATCGACTTAATGTTCACCCTGGGCTTAAGGGGTCCTTTTACCAAAAAAATATCTATCGGCGTCTGATGGAATAGGTGGCCAAGTACCTGGATCTTAACTAAATGTCATCGTTAAAGTATTGTGATCTTTGGTTTTGCCTGTAGGAGATCCTATAAGAGCAGAGCCACTATCAGTTCTGTTTATTTCATCTGCAACATCTTCATGAAAGTCTAAGTCAGATTCTGATTCTATACTGTCTTTCTTTTTTTAGTGCCTTGTAAGCAGTTCAGTAAACTTTCAGCTTGTCTTTTAAGGTATCCGACTACTTGCGACAACTTTTGAAAAAATGAAGATATGGGGATTTTTTTGTGATTTTTAGGTTTATTTAGTATATTTTAAGCAAAAAATCGTAAAATTGTAAACAGAAAAAAAAATTATTATTAAAATGGGAAAAAAACTGGTAAAAATGTACAAAAAATTACATAAACGGGGCCCGCTCTGTACAAAAAATTTTCAAACAAATTCTCAATTTTTCCATTTTAATGTGTTATTCATGTTTGAAATGACCTTCAGGATAGTAGATATTTTAATTTTTACAAAAACTAGAGCCCTCTATTTTAGTGACTATATGAAATTGCTTAACAAAAAAACAGTGATTATATTCACATAAGGGACTGTAAATTTTGAAATAATACAGTGATTGATAAATCTGAGGAAGAAAACACTTCTACTGTTATACAAAACATTCACAAAAAGTTTCATTTAATTATTTTCAAAACTTTTTGAGCAATTGCTGTCCGCATTTGAGTTCTTCGCAAAAAACACATTTCGAGTAAAACGGATTTTAAAGTTTGACATCTTGTGTAAAGTTATGGCATCTTCTTTAGTTAAAACACGTTTTTGTTCTAGTGAATGGAAAACAAAAAGCTTGGTATTTTTATTAAGCTAATAAGATGGTCTATAAAATGAAATTATAAGACAAATTTGTCAATTTTTAAAAAAAAAATCATGATTTTAGGGTAGTCGCACACCTTAATGTAGACTTGTTTTTCGCATCGCTTTTTTTTTTTGTATATTGAGCACCAAATTACATATACATACATATATATATATATATACACACATATTTATATATATATTAGTTTTTTTACCCACACCCTAAGATATTCTAGAATTTTAAAAAATTTTTTTACTTAAATTAAGTAGGAAAAGTATAAAGATTATTGATAGAGTGTTTTGCTTTCATACAAAAAATTTGAATTCATCAAAAAGTGACCCTTTTGAATTAAAAATCGATGTGTTTGAGACTTTCCACAAAATCTTTTCGTAAATTTAAAAGAAATAATAAAAAGTTATTATTTTACTTTCGTTTGTGTGTGAACACTGTATTGATTTATGTTTAATATATCTATATAGAATTGATAACTATATGGTAGGATATTCTAATAAAGTATATTTTTCAATATTAAGGTTGGGGAAAACTAATTTATATATTTATATGTATAACTTATATTTTCAACAAACCCACATATAGCACACACAAAACATGGAATGAATTTGCATACTATTTAATTTTAGAAAAATGTTCTACTTATGCAACACCCGCAGAAAAAGTACTTTCCATTTATCTTATTAATATAAACTAGAAATTAATAATCTTTATAATTACTAAAATTAACACTAATAAAAATAATCGAAAAATGGACAACAATCATATTTTGCATTATATAATATTTCTAAGTCAAATAAAATTCTGTCTTTTAGATTCTTTAAAAATTGTCATTTCGAAATATTTTTCATAACATTTAAGTATAAACTCATGTAATCTCATTTGGAAGTATATTTATAGTACTAAAATAATTTACTAAATTAATCTCTTTTTACATCAAAAAAGATGAAAACGTCCGAATATATAATTCACCTATTACTGACCTAATTCACAAACTTTAAGTATTCGGGAAGAATTTTTGTAAAATGCATTTTCCATACTCCAATCAGCAATCACTTTTCTGAATATAATCACCGAATAGTATTACTAAATTTCTCTTGATGTATTAAAAAAAAAATTTAAAACCACATCTGTTACATTGATTTAACATGATTCAGAAAAATGGAATCAAAATTTTCAATAAACCAGACAAATAAACCATATATTTTTTTTTTTGACTTTGGGAATAGTAATGAAAGTTGTGCAATGCCCCGTTCCGGAAATGGAAGCTCTCTTGTGAAAAAGATTTCGCGTCAACAACAATATTTCGATTTAATCTAAACATAAAATTTTTTATCCATATCTCTTAACTATAGATACGTGTATACAAAATTTCATTGAAATTAGAATGACCTAGTTTTCTTTTAACTCAGTAGTCCTTTCAATTATAATCGTTACTCATTTATGTGAATTTATTTATAACACACTTAAAATTATATATATATTCTCAGTTATTTTATTATACTATATATAAGTATTTTTCAAATTCGGTCCAAATGCCGCCTCGGACATTGGTCCGGTTTGTCCGGCCATAGAGCCGCCCCTGCAGTCGTCCTCTGAAGATACGCTAGGGCAGGGATGGCGAACCAATGGCATGCGACACAATATTTTGGACCCGCCACTGATCAAAACGGTTTGCATTTTAATTCAAAATAACAAAGTACAATATGAAGTATTACGAACGAACGTGAGTTATCGGTTGCAGTTTTCAGCGAGATTTTCTCAGTTCAAACAATGATCGGAAACGCTCAAGCTTTTTTTTGTATGTACCCTGATGTGACTTCATTTAAAAAACTGAACTTGTCTCAATTCGATTAGTTGGAAATTGAAAATCTTGAAATGCAACTAAATGTGGTTTTCAGTCTAGTTTAATATGGATTCAAAAATTTATTGAAACAAGGAAAAAGTTGGAATTGAAACAAGCAATATTATAAGTAAAAATGTTAATGAAATTTTGGAATTCGATTTCAGACGCATTTAACTGTTTGAAAAAGCTGGACCATGCTATTTTAACCATATTTTCATATACCAATGCCTGCGAGTCATTATTTTCAGAGATGAATAACATTAAAGACTAGCTTAGAAACCACTTAGGAGATGACTCCACACAATTCAGCATGCATTCTACTAAAAGTAACACCTTACAATCCGAATATTTGTCATCTATTCTGCAACAGCAGAAATCACGCGCTAATGTTAGTTTATATAATTTGAATTACACGTATATAACTGAAACATTTACTACTGTTAAGTACAAAATATATTTTTTACCAGGCTTTTTTCAGCCCCTGTATGCGATATGTCTTCAGGGCCAACATAATTCAAAAATGAAAGCCACGGGTTTTCAATTATGACAACTAGGCACCCGTGGCGAAATTTCCTATTCAGCAAGAGCATTTCTCCAGATTATTTCATTCCAATAAAAAGAATATCGAAAATATAATGCTTGTATTCAAAGAACTTATTAATCAAACTTTTCAGAGGATATTAACAAAAATTAATGATTTTTCCCAAGATTACATTCAGAAAATTTTATAGCAATTATCGAGATATGTTCTTTACATGAGATTAAAACGAAATATATTGCCCGAGTACACAAATTTACAAAACATTTACTCAATTTAAAAAATTATATACTTGGAAATTACAAGAAATAATGATTAAATAAAAATTTATTCTAAATTTTATATCGAAACCAAACATTTAGCTTATAATTTACACAGACAAAAAAATAACAATTTTCCCTGTGTAATGATAAGCCATTTATACTTAAAAGAGAAGCACATCTTTTTTGAAAAACAAGTAATATAAAAAAAAATTAAGTCAATTCCTACTTAAAAAATTTTTATTTTAGCTACTTTTTATTAAATAGTTACAATTAATATAAATATGCATATACATAGGACAGAATCACAACATTAAGTGATCATTAATTTTTATTAATTATCATTAAAGTATCGTATTGTCATCCAAAACAATCGTGTATATAAAATTTCAGTTCAACTGAATGCTTTAAAACGTGAGAAAAAAACCTTTTCAAGTTTTGAAACAAGTTGCCAAAATGTTGCTAAGTCGCCAAAAATGATGCCAACGTGGTTGTATTTGTAATTCTTTAATTAATTTTAATCAATTATTTTTTTAATTATAATCAAATTATTGTATTGTCATCCGAAATAATCCTGTATATAAAATTTCAGCTCAATTGAGCGCTTTAAAATGTATTTTATTAACGATTGAAAATTTCACCAAGATAAATAAATATATAGAGTGAACTAATAGTAAGAATTGGAAAAAACTATATTTTCAAGACGTATATTTTATAAAATCATTTATTCATTGAAAGCAAATAAATTACTTGAAATTGAAATACTATAATACTTTTTTCAATTTATAAAATTTTGTTTTGATTGAAAATGGTTTCTTAATTTCAGAAAAGTTGTGATGTCTTAGTTGTTAAATTCAATTACCTTATATGGGGAATCAACCTATGTGATCAACTTTTTTTATGCTACAACTGTGTACATAATCTTACTGATGCGGATTATAATGATATTAATCTGTAATTATTTACGCAGTGAGACACATGAGCCATTAAGGTATGTGACTACCTTCGGAGCACTTTTTTTTAAATATCTAAATTTTCAAATAACCAAACACTTTTTTTATTTGAAATGGGACGTAAAAATAGGAATTCAAATACAATTTCCACAAGATTAAAAATAATTTTGAATATATTGGGAATTTTTTTTTGAGAGAAATTTTATGGAAAAATTGACGTTACGGTAAACATTGTATTGAAAATTCTAATTAATATATTCTAATAATATTTATGCAGTACATTAATAATATCATTATCTGCTTAGAGATATAAGATTGGTAATACTTTTGAAAGTTTTTGAAATATATGTCAATTTTTTTGCAAGAGAACTCAATTTCTTACAAAACACTAATGTTATTTTCTCACAATTGATTGAATTTTAACGTCGCACTGTTCAGCTACACGAGGGCTTTTGGTGACGGTCACTTGAACCATGGTCAAGTGACGTGGACGACACTTGAGCTGGCACCCCTTTTCCTAACTACCACACCACACTAACGGAAGGACGTTTCAGCTCTCGACAAATTTAACGCGCATCGCTGCCCTACACGGCGGGGTTTTAGTGATACTGGGCTCGAACTCGTGACAAGGCAAGCCACGATCCGATACCTATACCACTCGGCTACCACGGCCTTATTTTCTCACAAAAAGTGCAATAATATATATATATATATATATATATATATATATATATATATATATATACACACACAGAGATTTCTAGTTTAGAATATATTCTAATAAAACCAAATAAAACATTTTCTGAAAATTTTAATTCAATATCTTAAAAAGAAATCCTATATTGAACTTTACCATGAAGCAAAAAATTGAAAAACAATTTCTCAGAAAATGCATTTAAAGATTTTAATACAATATGAAAAATTTTCTACCAATTGTACATTTTTTTAACTCACCATATTTATAGCTCAAGCTCTCTTTAGCTTCGCGTTTAATTAATTCGGACTTTTTTTAACCTTTTGCTATTTTCTGGAGAGTTTATAGACTATAACAATTGTTTTCAGTGAAATTTTGATAAAAAATTGCAGTTACACAAAATTCTAATAAACGTATTCAAATAATATTTATACAGTACGTGAATAACATCTTTCTTTGTGTTAGGAATTAAAAGATTTGTTATAATTTGAAAAAAAATTTTAAATACGCCAAATTTATGTAAAAACTATTTTTTTTTAAAAAAAAAATAATTTTTTCCCATAAAAAAACAATAAAGTACATAAATATATACAACAATATTAGATTTCGATTCATAACACAGAGACAAAACTAAATAAAACATGTTCTGTAAATTTCAAATTCAATATCTTTGAAATATTTTGTGTAGGGATCTGCCACTGGTTTAATATATAAGCTCCATTTCCCGTTTACTAATTATGCTATACCTTTGCTTCGTAGAAACAAAAATAGAGTGTTTTTGGAATCTTAAATGTATAAAATATGGCTTAAAATAAAAAAAATGGCTATAAAAAACTATCTTAAATGGCTATAAAATAAAGTTATAAAAGAGGTTTCAAAAATTCTCACCAAATGGCGAATTATGGGTAGTCACATACCTTAAATCGAAGCCTGAAAAATTTTAAACATTAATTTTATTAAAACAGTTAAATTCCTAAACATGCTAAAAACTAAGTTCGAATATAGATATATATAGAATTCAGAGAAGAATGGAATTCTGGATAGACAGGAATGGTCAGAGTGGAATTCTGGGTAGACAGAAGAAATGCCAGAAGACATTTCTTCCGACCAATGAAATTGAATAGGTGGTACTAACAGCCAATGAGACGCAAGGATGAAGAATACTATATTATGAGTCAGGGTGATCCGATTTCAATAATGATCCTCCTGTATTATAAAGTACATTACACATCTTAAGAACATTTTCTACAAATAATTTAATTACTTTCTAAATTTGATCCAATAATGGTGGAACATATTCGAAGAGTGCTAAAAAATCAAAATACTGAAGTGCATTATCTAGGGAAAAATATTCAGAATGAAATAATTTCTCTTTTACATGAGAACATTAAACTACAAATTGTTCATAAATTTAAGCCAGCCAAATATTATTCTATAACTTTGGATTGCACCCCTTATTTATACCAGTGAGTGAGTGCGTGAATATTAAAGTCGCACTGTTCAGCTACACGAGGGCTCTTGGCAACGGAGCTTGTAATTTTGAACCCTGTTCAACTGATGGGGACGACACCTGAGCTGGCAACCCCACTTCTAAAATACCACACCACATCAACGGGAGGACGTTTGAGTTCTCGACAGATTTAACGTGCATCGCTTCCCTACACGGCGGGTCTTTAGTGGTACTGGGCTCGAAATCGTGACAAGCCAGCCACGATCCGATACCTTGGACACTAGGCTACCGCGGCCACTCCCTTATGGCTGTAAGATCGAGCAAATGACATTTTTGGCAAGATACGTGTGATGACTGAAAACCAGGAAGTTAGAGTAGAGAAATCTTATATAGATTTCATTGAAACGAAAAACAACAGCGGAAGTTATAAGTGACATGATAGTAAGCAAACTTAAGGCTAATGGGCTCAACATTATGAACTGTAGAGGGCAAGCTTGCGATAATGCTGCCACGATGGCTGGATGCCACACAGGTGTGCAACAGCGAATAAAATATATTAATCCTAATGCTGAATGTGTTCCTTGCTCAAACCCTTCGCTAAACCTAGTTTGCGTACATGCAGCTTCAGTGGAGGCAAATTCGGTGACTTTTTTTGGTACGCTAAAACATTGCTACTCTTTTTTTCCTACGTCGATTCACCAATGGGAAGTTGAAGAGGATTCAGGACACATGTTGGAGCACTAGAGGTGATGCTGTAAATTATATTAGACACCATTACAAAGAAACTTTAACTGCACTGGAAATAAATTAAAAGTAAAAAAAAAAAAAAATTTTTTTAAAAACAAGCTTTTATTTAAATG
>BMAV01007913.1:359686-370626 GCA_019973955.1 Trichonephila inaurata madagascariensis
TACATTCAGTAGAATATTTGCTCATAGTATTGTAACGACGTCGCATTGATACGGTCCATCCCCCTCCATATATGTCTAGTTTGATGGATTAGAGCAGGCGGGGTTGGAGACAGAGCACGTGGTTTTGGGAGTCATTGTTCATTGTTGGGATTCTGGTCCTCGACGTCAGTGGGTCTGTAGTCTTAATGGGCTGGACAAAACCCCACTGCTTATCCTTTGACCGAGTTCGTACGGCTTGACACATTGGCGCCTCAAAAACGGCGGGCAGTAAGAGGGCTAGGTGTTCGGGCGGACCTTGTGTCGCCAGTGAGTGTGAGAAGGGTCAGAGAAATCTATTGTCAGATTCGTGCCAATAGGGACGCTAATGAGTCTGCGGGCCGTGTACAGATTTTTGCTGGGCCGACCAATGAGAAATGACGAGGGGCGTGTAGTGGACCCACCCCTGGAGTTTAAAAGAGGTTGGTGGGAGATATCCATTCCACCTATTCCGTGATGGGACGGAGGGACGCTTCGCGTCCCATGTTCCAAGAAACAAAATTCAGTAAATTCAGTAATATCCATTCCAATTCGCTCTATCGAATCTATGTATTGCACCTGATCGTCACAGAGTAGAAGAACACAAAATTTGTTTGCTGATTTAGTAGTGTGTGTGTAGCAACGTTCTAAAATTTCTACTAAAATTTCCACTACCCAACTTACTAAAACATTTGAAAAATAAAAGCTGCGGAAGAAAGATGGAGAAAGAAGCGGGGAAAAGAAAGAGAGTGGATTTGTCTGTATCAAGTAGGGAAAAGAAATACAGTTGTCCACATCTGCTGAAAACTCTACGGCCGGTCCTGAAACCTCTGCGGCTGTTCCTGAAAAAATCTTCTTACCACCAAAAGAGAGCGAGAGTGCTTTTCAAAAAGCATATAAAACTTTTAATCTTCCCAATAATGATAGTTCACTGGGGATAAAGGAGTTTCTACTCTTAAGAAGAGACAATCTTTATTTTTCGCAATGAACTCAAAACTTACAAAGCCTTGAAAGTGAGTAAATGGGTTCGTTGCATTTACTCGAAAGAGACAGATGCTGGAAAAATGATAAAGAACGCAGAATTCAAAGCGGCAAATAATGAAGTGTTACAAGAAACTAATCTCGCCAGACTTTATGACAACTTGTCTGAGAAAATAATGAAAGCAAGTGAGGATTTCGAGGGTAAAGACTCAGGCTGGACACTGGACGAAATCTGAAGACTCGAAGTCCGCACAAACCATTATTCTCCATTCAGAGGTTCATCATCCTTCATCTAGGGGCCGAAGCGGATAGCTGAAACTAAGGCAATCATCAATGTCATCAATAAAAAGGACTCTCAGTGTTTCATGTGGTCTATTCTCGCAGCTCTTTACCCCAACACCAGCAACCCCAACAAAACGTCAAGTTATGTCCCCCACCTAAATAAGTTGAACTTTGATGGAATATTCTTTCCAACACCGCTTAATGAGGTGAAAAATTTTTCAAAAATGAACGATATAGAAATAAACATTTATTCTTTTGAAAAGAAGATTTAAAAATAATTCCTCTCCTCATTAGTGATATAGTGTATGAGAAACATATAGATTTGCTTTACGTAAAAAATGAAGAGTTTGGACAGTATTGTTTCATTAAAAGCTTATCTCGACTTGTTTCGAAACAACTCTCAAAACATCAACATAAAACATTTATATGTAAAAGATGTTTAAGTGCTTTCCAAACAGAATGCAAACTTATTCAGCTCAATGAGATGTGTATAGATAAAAGTCCTGCAAGGGTAGTAATGCCGTCAGAAACAAGTAAGTTTTTAAAATTTAAAAATTTTCAACATTGTTTAAAAATACCTTTTGTTGTATATGCGGATTTCGAGTGTGTAACTAGGAAAACTGATACTTGTTGTCTTCATCCAAACTTTTCCTCTACTAATATTTATGAAAAACATGTCCCAATAGGTTTTTGTTATTTTATCAGTTATCAAGGGTGGCATTATAAGGATCCAGTAGTATATAGAGGTATTGATGCCCCAAAAATTTTTATTGAAAAGTTAGAAAAAGATGTAATAGAAATTGATAATATTTATAAAAAACCAAAACCGTTATTACCTCTTACTGAATCAGAAAAGCGATTGTATGATAATGCTAAAAATTGTTATGTTTGTGATTAAACCTTTCGCGAAAACAATATCAAGGTTAGGGATCATAATCATGTTACTCAAAAATTTATATATAATGGCCCTTGTTGTAATAGTTGTAATTTAGCAATGAAAACCCCAAATTTTTGCCTGTTTTTTTCCCATAATCTTTCTGGGTATGACGCCCATATTTTTATTAAGGAGATAGGATATGATAAAAAACAAATTAATTTAATTCCGAACACCGAAGAAAAATATATTTCCTTCAGTAAAAATATTTCAAATGATTTTCAGTTAAGGTTTTTAGATTCTTTCAAATTCATGTCTTCTAGTTTGGAATATTTGATAAAAACACTAAAAAAAGATGAATTTAAATATATGAAACATTATTTTGATTCAGAAAAAATAGATTTACTTTGAAGAAAAGGAGTTTTTCCGTATGATTATTTTGATAGTTTTGAAAAGTGTAAAGATTCTTGTTTACCACCTATTAGCAAATTTTACAATAAACTAAATGAGGAGCCTATAAGTGTAGAGGATTATAATCATGTATGTAAAGTATTTAATGAATTTCATTTAAATAATCTTGGTGATTACTGTGATCTATATGTAAAAACAGATGTCCTATTGTTAACAGATCTCGTTGAAAACTTTCGGAAAATATGCATGAAAACTTATAAACTTGACCCCTGTTGGTATTTTACCACCCCAGCTTTATCATGGGATGCTATGTTATTACATATTAAAGTAGCTATCGAACACTGTTCACAGATTATGACATGCTTCGTTTTATAGAAAAGGGTGTAAGAAGAGGTATAAGTCAGTGCTGCAATCGTTATGCTATAGCTAACAACAAATATATGTCTAATTTTAACTCAGATGATGAGATAAAATATTTAATGTACCTTGACGCAAATAATTTGTACGGTTATGCAATGAGTAAATATCTACCCTTAAAAGATTTTGTTTGGAGTGATAACAATTTAACTGAACAGGATATTTTAAATGTATCAGAGGAATCCGATGTAGGTTACATCTTGGAAGTAGATCTTGAATATTCTTCCGATTTGCATGACAAACATTCAGACTTTCCCCTCGCCGCTGAAAATAAGCCCCCACCTAATTGTAAAGAGCCTAGACTTTTAACTACTTTGGGACCAAAAACATAATGTGTTCTCCATTATTCTAATTTAAAGCTATATTTAAAATTAGGGTTAGTCTTGAAAAAATTCATCGCGTTTTAAAATTTTTTCAATCTCCATGGCTTAAAAATTACATAGATTATAATACTAAATTAAGAACTGAAGCTGTAAATGACTTTCAAAAGGATTATCACAAACTAATGAATAATAGCATATTCGGGAAAACGATGGAAAATGTAAGAAGAAGAGTAGATATACGTTTATGTTCAACAGAAGAGCAGGCTCGAAAGTTAACAGCGAAATCAAATTTTAATCAACGCACAATATTTTCTGAAAACTTAATGGCCGTCCATCTAAAAAAACCAAAATCAAATTTTTGAAACCAATACAGGTAGGAATGGTAATTTTAGACATATCAAAACTTTCAATGTATTCTTTTCACTATGAGTACATGAAGCACCGTTATGACTCAAAAGTAAGGCTCATGTATACAGACACCGATTCTGTTATATATGAAATAAAAACTGATGATTTTTATAGTAACATGAAAGATGATATTAACTTATATGATACTTCAGACTATAATGAAAACAAAATTTATAATTTACCTCTAGTTAACAAAAAAGTCATCGGGAAAATGAAGGATGAAAATAAGGGAAATATTATGACAGAATATGTAGGATTAAAATCGAAAATGTATGCCTACAAAACAACCAATGAGATTGAAAAGCGGTTAAAAGGAATTAAAAAACAAACTATAAAAAATAAAATAACATTTGAGGACTACAAAGCCTGTCTTTTTAATGAAAAATTAAAATATGTTGACATGTACTTAACTAGATCCAAATATCATTCATTACATTCAATAAAGCAAAACAAACTTGCTCTGTCATATAAAGATGACAAAAGGTTTATTAATGGTGATGGCATTACTACTCTTGCCCATGGACATTGGTCATTGATGGATTTAGACCTATTCAATGAGCAGTAAGACATAACATCCAATGATGTGATTTTTGTAATGTAAATAAATGATTATAATGTAAAACGGAATACAGAATGCTGTTTTTGTAAATAAACAACTTACTTTGTATCTTTATTGTACGTGTGTAATCATTATACTGAAATTAAATTTTACAAGTTGTTGTTGTCCTGTAATGTAAATATACGATTGAAATGTAAAACGTAATATAAGATGTTAATTTCTGAATAAACAATTTACTTTGTATCTTTACTGTGTCTGTGTAATCATTACATTGAATTAAAATATACAAATTATTAAAATAATATAAATTAAATACATTTTTTATTTCATTTTAATTAAGAAAATTATTTTAAAACATTGAGATAATTTCTGATGTAGAATTCAGTCGCCGTCTTGTAGAATCAAGATCAGACAAGTTCAATCTTACCCGTTCACGCTGATGACGAGTATACTACGTCACATTTTTCTGAATAATCAATTTACTTTGTATCTTTACTGTGTATGTGTAGTCATTATACTGAATTAAAATTTACAAATTATTAAACTAATATAAATGAAATATTTTTTTATTTCATTTTAATTAAGAAAATGATTTTAAAAAAATGTCGCCATCTGCTTCTCCTGCAAAATTAAATTCATGAGATTATAAACATAAGTTTTCTTCAGGTCTGTATGCCTTCATAGGACAATAGTTAGCGTAACTAAAAAACTATTGTCCTATGGAGACATTTTGATCTGAGGCCGTGAGTTTGAATCTGGATTTATTATTATTATTTTTTTATTTGAGCGTTATTTGCTTCAATCATTTTAAAATCTATAATTAGTGTGTAGTTTAATCAATAGGTGGCGCCATGAGCACTTTTAACATTCCTATATTTCAATTTTTTCACACTTTTTAAAAAAAACAACTCAACTTAGCAGTAAGATAAAAACAACTCAACTCCCCCTCAACTCGAAAACCAAAAGCATTGCAGGAGGGAAACAACTCTACACAACAGACGGACGAAAACAACTCAACTCAGAAGCAGGAGGGAAACAACTCAACTCTGTGCCACCTGCGCCGCCTTCGACATTAGAATCGGCTTTTCTTACTTACTAGCCTTTGAGTACATTCATTAATTATATACCATACTTAAAAGGATCCTAACAATAGCTCGAAATTGAAATGAAACGTAGAGTTATATTTATTTTTAAGATTTTGTTTTTGTAATCTCATAACGTATTACGATAATTTTGTTTAGTAATAAATGAATCAATCCATAATTTCTAAATATTTAATTTAAATTGCTTCGAATTGTGAAAAGAATTTTCAAAGAAATAAAGTTATATATATATATATGTTAGTTTACTTAAAGATACACATATATTTTTTAAAAATTTTTTTTATTGAGGTAACATGTGAAATAAACACACATAATTTTTCTAATATACTCTAAGATTGCTAAGAGAACCATTATTTTGTAAGACTGAATTTAAAAAGCACAAATTCTTTTTCTTTTTGCATTTATTGCTATTTTAAGAGTGATTTGCACGATACCTTCTTGATTAAGATCTTTTGCCCATAGAATTTGAAAAAGAATATTTAATGCAACCTAATAAATAATTATGTGTATAATTAATTATAAAAATACATAAAAATCGTATAATTTCTCTAAAATATTGCATAGCATTCTATATGCTTCTAATAAAGTTAATCACAATTCATCTATAACAATCTATAGCAATATTTAAAATCTTTAAAAAAGGCAACAATAAGAATGTCAGAACTATGTCAGAAATTTCTTATAAAAAGCATTTAATGAAAGGTTTATTTTTACAGAACAATAATAAATATTAAAAATATTGGTAATATATTTTTTAGTTGCTCTAGTAGTATAAAACTATTTAATTAAAGTGATAGCAAAATGCATTACAGAAATAAAAATATGATAAACACACTTTATAAAGTAGAGAGAGATAAGAGTGATTTCTCTTTCTCTCAAGCAAAACAGAAATGTGAAAAATTATTCAATAAGTAGTAAGGTTGTATAATCTTGAGAATTTTTAATGTAATTAAGATGTAAATTTAGTTAAATTTTAAATTTCTTTTGCGATATTGTGGCCTTGGTCAAAGTTTTGAGTTATCTTAGAAATTGCAGATTATTCTAGAAATGTTTTATTGTTCTGTTTAATCTCAAAGTATTAAGATATTTGAAAAAACAAGCACAAACAAGTATAATAATAATATATTAATGTTTATTAACTTATATTTAGAAACTTTAAAGGAAAACTACAAATTCAGAGCATTGTGATTGTGTTCCTAGTTTTTTTTTTTTTTTTAAACTTTAGAATTTATGAAAGCTTACTTTTGGTGGAGATATTTTAATAATTTTGAATAAGTAATCTGGAAGCCAAGCTATGTTTTGTTCTAGGAATGAAACTAATATGTTTAAACAAACAATTAATTAAACAAAATATGTTTGCATTAAATCAGAAATTTCATAATTCAGTCAGAAAATTTGAAAAAAAGATGAAATGTAATTTTTTGAGAGTTTGGAAAAAAAAATTAAAAAGCTTAAGATTATTATTTTAATTTTCTAAATATTTCATGGAAAAATTTACAGTTTGCAATAATAAATAGAAAACTTTAAAAAGTTTGAAAATTTAGATTTGATTAAAAAAGAATTTAGTTATTTTTTAATTTAAAATCTATAACTTTATTTTCAAGCATTCATAGAAATTCCTTCCACACTGCTACAGAGAAATAAATTATACGACTCGGAATCGGAAATCGTCCCTCGGACAAGTCCGAGGCTTTGTGCAAGCATTGAAGTTGCAAAAGAAATGGTCTCGACTTTCCCTAATGTAGAGATACTTTTAAAAATCTTTCTCAGTTTTAATCCGGCACTTTCCATGCAGGGTATGTCATACCCACCGTCTACCTTTTTTCAACGCTCCTTCTAACCTTTTTTTGGAAAATTGATAGTTTCTCGTGCAGCTGATTTTAAGGTCATATCCTTTGAGGGGCCCTTAGCTTGTAGGCGAATTCTAAATATATATTTTTGGATACCGCCTCTTCGGGTATGTCATACCTTGCAGGTGAATCACCATTACGGTTCTGAATGCATGAGCACGTTTTAAATCTTCCTTATGCTATGGCGTATTATTGTAGTTTTGATGAAGAAATGTGATATTTAAGTAATTTATAGATACAATATTTAACAGATATAGTTCAAAATTATTTTCTGTAGAAGAAATTCTGTTCCTGATTATGATGAGGAAGAATCAAATGATGAAGAGTATAACATCAAATATGATTCCTCCATTGAAATCGATCCAAATTTAGAAGAGGGAGACACAGTTGGAAATAAATGTTTTATATGTATAGACACCTAAACATTTGGGAAGAACGTGGCTTTAAAGGAGACAACTGGTACACATCTTATCGACTTTCAGATGAACTTTTGAAAAGAAAAAAACACCTATTACTGGAACAATAAGAGAAAATAAAAAAGAAATTCCAAAATAAGATATAGACGGCATACAGCTCTTTAATGGAATAACTTCATTCAAAGATTTTTTTCCTTGTAAAAAACAGCCAACTGAGATATTAGAAATTATAGTGAAAAATGATCTTATTCCCTGTTTTCCCAATTTCGCTCTAGCATTAGGAATTTTTTTAACCATACCTGTTTCTGTAGCTTCCGGTGAAAGAAGTTTCAGTAAATTAAAAATCATTAAAAATCACACAAGAAAGGCTTTCAGATTTTTGGCCATAATCTCAATTGAATCCGAAATCTCAGAAAAATTTTATTTAACCGAAACTGTGTGTGTTAACAAATTTGCTTCTTAGAAAGCCAGAAAAATTATTTTATAGTTACAGTAAAATCCGGCGTATAACGTGCCCTACACATATTCGCCGTATAATCCGCACACCCTTTTTTACGAAGATACCTGAAATGCATGTGCGCAATGATCTTATGTTTTGAAGTCCTTTATTCGAGTATTATTCCAAGCTTTAGTAAAAAATAATGTACTTTCACAATTACATCCCTTTAAGCTCATAAGGAATGTTATTTCTTTCTCAGAAACAGTATTTCGATATATGTAAAAGTCTGATCTTTTTCTATGCTTTCTATCTTTTTGTATTTTTAAAGCTCTCATTTTCATACCCGGCGTATAACGCGCAACCGTAAATTTCGATCTTATTTTTTGAGTTAAAAGTGCGCGTTATACACCGGATTTTACGGTATAGTTTATTACTTTGTTTTAGTAGAAGGAATGATTCATATACTTTCGTTTCACGAGATTTGTGCCTTAGAAAGTATTTATTTTTATTAGATTGTATTTTTTTTTGAGTAAATTCTGTTGTTTTGCATTTATAATTTTATAAAATGTTTCTCTTTATTTTAAAGGTTATATTTTCGTTAATTTATTATTTTGTTAAAGTATTTTGTCGCTCAATACCTGGCCAAAAAAATGAAGTTGTGCACTTCAAATTTTATTTGAGTTATTATTAATGTATTTTACTTTTTATTCTCATATAAGTAGATGAGTTTTTAACGTCAACGTTAAATATTAGTCAAAATATGAAAAGTTCTCTTGGGGGGGGGGGGGGCCCATTAGGTGTTTGAACGAGGGCGGCCGATACCCTCGGATCGGCCCTGGGTAAGAGTTGAAGCCGCTATCAATAGTAGACCTTTAATGTATGAAGAGGGAATTGGGGTGATACCGAAGAAGCCTCGACTCCGAGTCACATCTTAACTGGTTAAAAATTGACTAGAATTCCTTCGGGCCCAGAACCCACAGAGAGAAAACACGCATCTTTGAACACAGCAACACGATTTATTAAATAAATTTTGGATAAAATGGTCGTAAGAATACTTTTTACAATTGCGCACCTTTCGCCAAGTGCGTGGTAACCCAAACTCTTTCGAAATTCGAATTGGGAACGTTGTCCTATTGCAAGAAGGCGTCACATTCCGACACACCTGGAAAAGAGCACAAGTGGAGGAGTTAATCCTTGGTCGAGACGAGAAAGTCCGTACTAGTGGACGCATTATCACCGACGCTGGCCATCCCCCTGGAGGTTAACCAGGTTGGGAAAGGTGCTGCACGCTTGAATTCCTCACACAGTCTGAAGTAATCTCAAACAGTGACGTCATCTTGCATATTTTTATTTCTTTCTTATAATAATGATGTTTAAAAATTATTATGTCTTGTTGTGAGTGGCAACAGTTTTGTTTTGTGTACAAAGAAAGGAAAAGAACGAGAAAATATTTATTTAATTTCTGTTTCAATGTTTACTTATTTAATAGAATATGTTCAGGGGACAGAGCGACGAGTTTGGACCAACTCAAGACAGTGTTAGTTGAGAATTTTCCGGCGGTAAGGAGTAGATCCGAGCTGGAGGCCGAATTTTATGCTGCTAAACAGTGGCGTGGCGTGGGGGTGCATGGCCCCGGGCGGCATACGAAAAGCACCGCGATATTTAAATTCAAAAAATATTTCAAACTCCAAATCGCGCCCGCCCGACGAATACGAGTGAAAGCTTTAATACACGCTCAGATGCAGGAAGTTTATTAGTCGCTATGCAATCTCATTCGTTTTTATGTTACTTAGGCTTCTGACAACCGGTACTGTGCGAAGTCCATGATGCTCAAAATTATTTGCAAACAGAGGGACTAAATATCTATCAATGCGCTAAAAAAATACGTGCTTTACAGACCGTATTAGAAGCGAAACGAAAGGAATTCGTGGCTGAAAGTTTATGTGAAGAGCTTGAAACTTCTTTTGAACCCACAAGACGAATCAGGAGGAAGCATGTACAGTCGCTCAAAAAAGTACTGGGACACTTGGCATGCATGGCTGTAGTAAAGTCATTTATAAAAATATTTATCTCATTAAAACAAAAACAAAATGAACTATTTTAACATTTGGTGTACAGTATATAAGGAAAGTTTTATTAGTATTATAGAACTATAATTTGATCTAGCTTTTCAAAGGTACACTGGAGTCAAAAAAGTAGTATTGGGACATTTTTGAAATGAGAAATTTAACAAATATACAGCGCATCAATAGAATTTAATTTCACACTACTTTTTTAGACTAGAAGTTTAAACACAAATGTTTCAACAGATAAGATTATTTATAGAAAAAATGGCGAGAAACAAAGATATATCGGTTGATGTGCGAAATCTCGTAATAAGTCATTGGAAAGAGGGGAAATATCAAATCGCTGTACTGGAAAAATAATGAAATTGAGTAAGTCTACTGTTTTTAACATCATGAACAGGTTCAAGAAAACAGTGTTGAAAACAAACAAAAATCAAGGCGTTCAAGGATATTAAATGAAATTGAAGAGATGTAGATTGTGAGACAAGTATACATTAATCCAAGAGCTAGGGCATTGAAAATGACTTTGCAATGTAAAAGTAGGTTCGGAAAATCAGCAAATCCTGAAACTGTCTGAAATGTTTTAAAAAAACATAAGTATCATGGTAGAGTACCTCAAAGAAAGCCCTACATCAGCAAAGCAAATAGACAAGCTAGGTTGGAATTTGCTAAAATGTATGTAAGGCAGCCAACAGTATATTGGGAAAATATAATTTTTGTTGATGAAAGCAAATATAAGATTTTCGGATCGGATGGCAAGCAAAAAGTTTGGTGGAAATCAAATACAGCAATGCAT
>BMAV01007914.1:0-59140 GCA_019973955.1 Trichonephila inaurata madagascariensis
AGGGTTTTAATGTTTTTGCGTACAAAGATGGACAACTTTTTTCTAAAAGATAATTTAGAACTAAAAATGAAAAAAACCCGAAAACCTACCACAAGACATGGAACAACACTCGATGCATACACTCTAATTTTGCATACACTCGACACTCTAATTTTCATTCGAAAACATACGTATCTTATTTCTCATACCATAAGCCTATTGTCCCGGTCTTATAATCAAACACAGTAATTACTGATGTATCCGACAATGAAAATAATGAATAAAAAAAAATCTATTTAACAATATTAATGTATCGATGAAAACCCATAATAAATTTCAATATTTGTAGAAAATTAATATATGCATATGAATATACATGTATATATTATACATATATAAACAGACACATATTTATACATGCATATAGACGGTGCTAAGGAAGTTTTACTTCAGTCGTGTGGTCTAAAGCACACTTGTTTTGTTTTTCTTTTATCGGAAGAAGCGTTCTAGTTTTTAGCCTTGTTCTTTATCGTGACACGGAGATAAGCCTTACCTTAAGCGAAGACGACCTTGACCATTCAGCCCCCCTACGCAGTAACGCAACTTTTACTTCTCCCAGAAGAAAATGTCTAACTGTAGGCAGGAAAAACGCCATATGGCACGTGCCTTTTTTCTCTGGAGGCACGCGCCGATCCCCCGCCTCCAACTAATGTACAGTAAAAAGGGGGGGGGATAGTCATTTGGCGAAGATGTGACCTCTTAGCCCCTGTAATTCGAGACCTCTCGCCCACCCTCTTTTCCCCCAGTTGGGAAAAAAAGAAGAGCGAAAACGTACTTGCCAGCCTTCTGTCGAGCATGCCGAAGTGCCCATTTGGGAAACGTTCTTTCTTTTCGTTCCATTGTAGTTCCGCGTGGCCTCTGGCGACGACGAAACTTCCACACCCCTCCTTCTCCACTTCTCAGGTGTGTAATCATTTCCATCAAGTGACCAGCTTTTTCTAACGATCCCTTGTTCCCCTCCCTTCTGTCGACTCAAAAGAGTTGAGTTCACTGCATCTTCCGTGGAATAATGTTCAGTACTCAGCAGCAGTCAAATAATAGCAACAAACAAGAAAGACCTTATGTGAAGTGGGGGAAAAATAACAACACACTTCTCCTAACCTCAAATAGTAGTAGAAATACAGTAAACAGTGGTAGAGAGGAAACAAAAATCATTCTATGATTTTGATAACTGCCATTCATTCTATAAAATGTCGCCCAGCCGGTATAGTGGTTAGTGAGTCTGGCTGCTCTGCCGTAAGGCCTGGGTTCGAATACCGGATAAGGCATGGGTGTTTGTAAATGTATAGTGCCTTTGCGGCATGGGGGTCGCTAAATAGCTGTCGAGCCGCAATGCCTCTCGTGAGGTTGGTGGTAGGAGAAGAGAAGTGGGAGGCCCCTGACCCTCGCAGGGTGTTCTCCCTCTAAACTGGGGTGGAACAGAGCTAAAAATCGACTGTCACCTGAATGGTTCTTAAGTCTACAGCCAACGACAGGCCTTACATCTATAAGTCCAACTTGTCTCAAGCTGTGTCAGCTTTGCTTCTACCTTCCCTTTGGAAAGAACAAAACAACAACGTTCTATAAAATAGTAAAATATACATATTATTCTGCGTCTATTTCTTATAATAAACTCAACATTTAACTAAATTGTTAAGAAAAATCACAATACTAAAAATTTTTGAATGAGTATTTGTGAGTGAGAATATTAACGTCGCACTCTGTTCAGCTGCACGAGGGCTTTTGGCGACGGACCTCGTCATTTTGAATCATGGTCAAGTGACGAGAACCTGAGCTAGCCCCTCCCTCTCCTAACTACCACACCACACCAACGGGAGGACGTTTGAGCTCTCGAAAGATTTAACATGCATCCCGCCCCTACACGGTGGGTTTTAGTGGTGCTGGGCTCGAACTCATGACATGTCTGCCATGATCCCATACTTTGACAACTGGGCTACCGCAGTCCTGATCATTCCCGAAAGTTCACGATAAATTAATACATAAGACGATGGCTCCTGAATAGGGATGGCGATCTGAGATCGATTAATCAAAAAATAGATTTCTCGGACAAAAAATATCGATTTTTTAAATCGATATGTAGCACTGAATCGATATTTCATCCTAGAAAATCGACATTCGATTTTTTCTGTATTGGTAAGAACCATAAAATTATTTAAAATTAGTTGAGTGCACTGGACGTGGGAACAAGGAATCGGGGTCCGGACCCCCAAAGCCCTTGATTTTTTTCCGACTAGTTATAATTCTAAGTATATAATACGTAAAGTTTAATTAAATATTTGTTGTTAATGATTCATTTTATTAATTAATGCTAATTATTTATTCAATAATTAGTTTTTTACTGTGTTTTGTTCCTGAAAATTGACAAAATCAAAAATAGCATGATACAAGAATGATGAACTTTCAACCTCGCCCCCTCTTGAAAAATTCCTGTGTGCGCTACTGGCATGGAAATTCAGGGCTTAAAAGATGAATTTAAACACTATTTATGGCAGGCAGTTGTGCGCCTGAAGTATGATCCTATACTTTACTGACAAAAAAAAAAAAAATATCTATCATCACGTTCACTCAATAGCCATGATGTATATGAGTATCGTGGGATCATCTGTTCCTTGTGAGCACCTTTTTTCGATTGCGGGCAACATCGCAAGTAATGAGCAGAACTACTTGGATCCCAGTAGGCTTCAGAAACTGTTGTTTATAAAAAGTTTAGATATTAAGCATTGGGAACTTAAACTATATAATCTGCTTTGTAAATTTTTTAATGTAACAAATATATTTAGAAAATAAATGTCTCCTTTTATACCTGATACTTTGATATGGTCCGAATTCCCTGATTTTACTGATAAGAGATCGTTTATTATATCTTTCTTGTTTTTCATAAAGTAGATTCATATACATTCATATTACAATATTTACATTGTAAACTCAGACGTGAAAAAAAAGAATCGATTTTTTAGAAATCGTTCTTTAAAACCTCGATTTTTTTGTGAATCGATTGAAAACTCGATCTTTTTCGGAAAGAATCGCCATCCCTACTCCTGAACCGGGACCGTTCTTTTATATTAATCCTTTCAGAGATTTCACCTGAGGTATCGTCCTCGTCACATGCCCATGGTTCAAAATGTTTAGATCCGTCGCCCAAAGCCCACGTGTAGCTGACTAGTGCGACGTTAATATTCTCTCACTCACTCACTAGCCTTACTTGCGATTGTACAAGCACATACGTCTCAGTAATTCAAACAAAAACCTCAATAAAAAACGGAACTTTAACATTTCCGTAGATCTGGAAATGAACTTTAAATTCTTAAAGTTTATTTCCAAATCTGCGGCATCCAATGACCGCGCCATGAGCTTTCATGAGTAAACCTGATTCAGTCTTATAGAGCTTTTCTGGCTCTCTAATTTTGCTCGACACAAAATGGGGCGACGGTAGCCAAGTGGTAAAGTTAATGAACTCGTGACCGGTGTGTCATGAGTTCGAACCTAGGACCACTAAAGACCCGCCGTGTAGGGGAGCGATGCATGTTGAATCTGTCGAAAGCTCAAACGTCCTCCCATTGGTGTGGTGTAGAAGTTAGGAGAGGGAGGGGGCTGTCGTTCAGGTGTGTCGTCCTCATCACTTGACCATGGTTCAAAATAACGTAGTCCGTCGACAAAAGCGCTCGAGTAGCTGAAGAGTGCGACTTTAAAATTCAATTCCTACCGGCATATTTCAAAGCAAAAACATTTCAAAGGAAGTTTCGCCCAGCGTACGATGAACATGGCAAGTACCAATAAGTTTAGTTTTCGAAACCACATCTTGATACCCATAATATGGCGAAATAAAGAAACATCATACCCCATAAGCCCTGGAAGTAAAATAAATGAACAAAGCGTATTTAAACCGGTGAATCGCAAATGCAAAGTGTCGGCCTACCAAAAATTGTTACCGCGAAATGAAGCAGCACGCAGTCAGGCAATTCTACGTACCGGATAAATCGCGTGATGATGTTTTACCGTCGCCAACAACGCGAGAGTCTATTCCCTTTACGAGTGCTGACACCTGCGGGTATTCGAAGGTTCGAACTCCCCGTTCGTCGGTGCGGCTTTGGCGGTGTTTGTTTACGTTTTTTTTATTGTAGAAACTCTAGCCCGCGGGCGGTCTCTTTGATGTGGGGTCCAGGCGAGCGTGGGCTGGCCCCGACCCTTAGCTCAATCCCCTTTCCATCTCATACACATCAACCTTCAATGCAAAATAAAAAAACGGTAATTATTTCAATAACTTACTTCTAGGATTTGCACTTGAGCTAAATGAAATCGGACGGATCTGCGGACAAAGTGAATAGGCACATGCTGCGATTCAAGTCTGCTTTTTCATGATGTCAATGAGTAGGATCCCAATACAGGATAATTTTCTGCCTTAAAATTTCATTTTGGCTTTGGTCTTCTATAGGGAGCAACATATTTTACCACACACACACCAGTGGCGCAGCGTGGGCTTTCGCCGTTCGGGGCCGACCGAAAATTTGTCGCCTCTCTATTTTAATTATTAGTCAAGAAAATTAGTAAAAGTAAAAAAAAAAAGCAGCTTTAAATTTTTTTTTATTGATTAAAAATGCACTTTTCGTGGGGTTTTTTTTCGTAGCAAAAGCTTTTATACAATTGTCAATTTCAATATGTATGTCATGTTTAATTGCCAGAATAGCTTAATTTGTTAGCCTTAACGTGGACATAGTCGATCTGATTAATTTTGGCTTAGAGAAGCTTCTCTCGCAACTGGCATTACTGTGTGTGTGTGTGATGACAGATGTTAAAAAAAAATTCTCAACATTATGACAATTTTTGGTAAATCATCTTCAAGTTTAGACTCAATAATATATATTAATAAACCCAGAGAGTCGGACCTAAAATGAGTTCATTTTTACAGCCTGGGTCTGTTGCAGCTACGAAAGCTTGTATACGTACGCGCTCAAGTTGGAATTCTTATTAATGTCTTGAGGAGCTTGATCTAAGTTCGTCCATGCTCAATATCACTTCAGACTTTAAAAAAGCATATTTTTTTTTTGCGCTAGACTCTGAAACTGTTGGAATCTTTCTCGAATTTCAGCAGTTATTCTGTCTATTGAAGAACGCATTGTTCGCCTCAAGTAATCTCCGTACGATAACTGAACATCTTTACTTCCGTTACCAAATATATGCTTCCACCTGATTCGTCTCTTGGGGGTTCAAAAGAAATTTCAAGCTCTTCACGTAAACTTTTAGCACATATTAAAGCGTCATTCACGAATTTCGCTCGTTTTGCTTCTAATACGGTCTGTAAAGCACGCATTTTTTTAGCACATCGATGGATATTTAGTCCCTCTGTTTGCAAATAATTTTCAGCATCATTGATTTCACACAGTACCGGTTGCCAGAAACCTAAGTAACATAAAAAGAAATGCGATTGCATGGCGACTAATAAACTTCCTGCATCTGTGCGTGCATTAAAGCTTACCTCGTTTCCGCCGCTCTCGTCGTGCACGTGGGCGCGATTTGGGAATTTGAAATATTTTTGAATTTAAATATCGCGGTGCTTTTGCTGCCACCCCTTTCATATACGCCTGGGGCCATGGTTCCCTCTGCATCCCCCAATGCCACGCCACCACTAACACACACACAGACTCATTTTTATCCGAATTCATCCATTTCTTTCTGGCATAAAATGTGTTTCATGTTTTTTTCTCCTAAACCGTAATGCCAAGTGAACTATTCCTTCACAGGTTGAAATGAAAAGATTAATCATTTAAGGAATATATTTTGAAATTTATTAACAAAAACTCGCCATTTTATAAATATTGTATCTTCTCGATTGTAAGCCGCACTATTTTTTCAGTGTTAATGCTACTGAAAATCGGGTGCGGCTTAGAATAGAAAGTAAAACATTTTTTTGATGGGGGAAATTGAGTTTCTACCCCTTTTAAAAGAAAAAATGTAACCGTCAATTCTGGCTACTTGAATCGACGACTCATCCTATTCTACAATTTATCTCCAGTATTCAGTCTACCCTAAGAATTGTCGTTGTTCTATTTGGAAAAAATTTTGTATACGCTCTTTCTCCTATTTATCTAAACATCAAAGATATCGGTAATAGCATCGAGACAAGTTCATTCTGGTGCAAGAATGAAAAGATAGGCAATTTTATATGCAGAAAATAAAAAGGGTAACAAATCAGAAAAAAATTGACACAGATGAAACAATCGACGAATATACGACGATGGCGTAAGCAAAAGGATTTAATCTTTGGAGGAAAAGGATTAATCTAAAATGTTCAAACACCCTTTTTAATATAATTTTTTTAATAATTTTTATTTTTTCATTTTTTTTTAAAAAAAAGTTTGCCAAAAAAATGCATAGAACATGAGGAATGATTGAATAAACGTCCCGTTCAGCTACACGAGGGCTTTGGGGACGGATCTCGCTTTTGAACCACGTAAATGACGAGGACGACACCGAGCTGACCCCCCTTTCTTAACACACAACACCAGCGGGAGAACGTTTGAGCCCCGCAGATTTAACGAGCATCACCCTTTACACGGGGGTCTTCAGTGGCACTAGGCTCGAACTACGACACGCCGACCAGGGGGTCCTTCCTTGGCATAGGTCCCCCTGGCCTCTTTTGGGATGGAACCGAAGGTGACACTGTGTGGTAAAATGGCGACGCCGTCATCCATTTCGAAGTCGGGAGTGACGAATCATTTTCGAAACATGATACTTATAGGTTCATGTATGTATGTGAACGTTTTTAATACTGTTGGAATAAATCAATTATTAACTTCTTATAATTTCTCATTGAAAACTTAATTTTTTTTTTGAAGTATCGTATATTGATGAACCATTCCCGGGTTGGGCAAGGTCGACTCAGCCTTACATCCCTACTGCAGTGGGTCGATAAATGAGTACCAAGCTTTCTTGAGGAAAACACTGAGAGTCTCGCTTCAGACTGACCACCTGATCGGGACAACTGCTCATGCACCTCAGAGCCCAATGGTCATGTATACTGGGTGGGCACAGTAGGCCCTGGCCCTCTAGGACTGTTGCGCCACTGAGTTTAAGTTTGAGTTTATTGATAAACCTTTTACACAATTTTTTACTTTTTTCTCAAAATCGTGTAGAAAATTTGGAGTGCAGCCTTTAAGGTATCCGACTACGCGTTTAGAACTATTATTTTGCAAAAGCGTATGAATCAGTGTTTCTCAAACTCCTAGGAGGGCGTAATAACCCTACAAGGGGGGCACGAGCATATTGAAAAGTTAAAAAAAAAGGATTATTAAAAGAAATTATTAATTTACTGAACAAAATCCCTTTTTACACAATAAAAATTGAAAATTTACACTTATAAATATATCGTACTGCACAATTTTTTTTTTGAATTAATCTAAAAACTAAGAAAAAATTTTAAATTTTTTTACAGTACCCCCATGGGCTTGCCATATAAAATTATATGCAAGAATTAACACTTATCTTGATAATTTGTACGGTTTATAATATTAATCCCTTAAATGCCGATTAAAAATTAGGGACTCATCTCCAATGCCACCATTTAACAAGTAGGCGAGAGTATGTGGTGTATGGGGGGGTTGAAAAGGAATAAATAAGTAAATTCTCTGAAATTAGTAAATCCTTCGCAAAAGATTGTACTTTGGAAAAGTATAGGAAAATATTAGGTCGCCAATATTGAAAGTTTGAGAAGCACTGGTATAAATGGATAATTTGTATATTTAGTGTCACTTAGATTTGAATATATGTATAAAGTTATTTTAAGAATATTATTACAGTAAAAAATTAATTAAATGCAATATTTTGGCAAAAAATGAGCATATAATTACCTATTTTCAAAACATTCTCCTTTTATTGAAAATGCTTCTGTAATAATAATATTTTGCCTATATGTAACTCAGACCTCTGCACACAGCCCGATATAGGACTTTTGAATTTTATAATATAGAAGTGGATTTATCCTTATTTAATACAACAAAAGGTGGAGAAATCTTAAGAAAAAAAAAAGCACCGAGATAACTATTTCAATTCGTAGTAACTCTGAAAATAACTTGAATTTTTCAAAAATCCTAGTTCAAGCCATTTGGATAAATCTTAGCTTTATATAAGCAAAATATTATTATTATTGAAGCGTTTTTCATAAAAGAAGAATGTTTTGAAATAGGTAATTCGTAGGTTCATTTTTTGCCAAAATATTGCATTTAAATAATTTTCTATTCCAATATAATACTCTTAAAACAATTTTATACATGTATTCTAATCCAAGTGACACTAAATATCATAAAAATTATCCCTTTATAAGCTTTTTTTAGAATCACGTTTCCGAACGTAGACGGATACCTTAATTGATGACAGCAATCGATGATTGAGAATCGGGGGAGACTTATTATATATAGATTCGAGTAAATACGGTAAATGTATAAATTACGATGTTGCTATTTTTACGGAAATGGAGGCATTTTTTTCCTGTAAACGTGCTTTACGTTCAGTTCAGGGCGTACACTCAACGACAACCTTAAACACGTATCTATATAAATTATGATCATGACATTTAATAAGAAATACTTTTTCAGTGTTCTAAGGACTCTATGCAATTTTAAAAACTTTTATCAACTTCTCCTGTTAAAAGCTTTAAAAAGATTGCATCGATTTTTTGAAAATATGTATTTGCTTATTTCCTACGTTTTTTTAAAGTTGTATTTTTCCCCCATCACGATCAAGAGAGTCAATAATAATTTAGATTTGTTCTTCAAAACCTTATTCTTACTTTCTTTTGATGTTATCAAATTTCTGGGTGTGTTGTTTCTGTTAGATGTAGTTGGCGAGGACCTCGTCATTTTTTTTAACCTCAATAACACCTCTGAGCTTGCACCTCCCTCTTCTAATTACCACACCAAGCCAACGGGAGGACATAGAGAAGTGATTCCCAAAGAGGTCTTTATAGACTCCGAGGGGTCTATGACGACCTGCAAGGGTCCCCTTGTTAGCGAAAAAATAATTTGGGGTCTATGATGATTGCTCTCATTAAACTAAATCATGATTTTAGTTTTAAAAGGATATTTAGTCAAATGGAAACCAGATTTTATCTATTTAATAGATTTATTTGCTAATTTTTATAAAGTTAATTTGTAGTAACAAGGTGATAGCATAAATTTTATTAAAAACAAAGACCATGTCCGCAATTTTGGCTTTAAAAAACATACCCATCATTTATCACAAATTATGGAACAACGTAAGAAATTTTTAATTACTTTTCCTATTGAGAAGGAGTTTCAGCTTGAATGCCAATCTCCAAAACAAAAAAGAAAGGAGGAAAATAAAGGTCTGGACAATACTAACCGAGGAGATTTTGGTTAAACCTGACACGATTGATTCCAAATGTTGAAAAATTGTTATTGAAGCTCCAGATTTAATCCTCTCTTTAAAAGCATTTGTTTGTTGCTCATTTATTTTAATATTAATTAAATTTTAATTTAATTAACATGTTTTTCTTAAGTTTTTAACAACATATTTCACTTCAGTTAGAAATTTAAATCTCGTTTGAAGTAAGTAGATCTATACCAGCTGTCAAAGACTTTTAAATTGGTAAGTTTGCAAAAATTCAATATTAGGTAAGCAGAGGTCTACCCCAAAACCGAAAAACACGGCAAGGGGTGTATGAGATAAAAACATCGGAACCTCTGACAGAGCTTCCACCCATTTAATGAGCATCAGCCACCTCTATAGGGTGAGGCTTCAGTGACACCAGGATTTGAAACCTCGACACATCGGCAACCAGTTTATGACGAGTACATTTCTGGATATTATATATTTTTCAAACACTTTTGCTTCATTCCCCCGCCCCCTTTTTTTTTCTCCTTAAGCAATTCATTATGAAAATTATTACTAAGAAGGAGGCCAAATTAGAATCATCGTTCTCATAGATTCATTGCTCACTAACGTCGCCCTTCAATGCAGTTCGTGACCGCGGTAGCCCAGTGGTCAAGGTATGGGGACGTGGCGTCTTGTCACGAGTTCGAGCCAGTACCCCCAAAAGCCCCACCGTGGAAGCGGACGGGGTTAAACTGTCGAGAACTCAAACGTCCTTCCGTTGGTGGTGGTTAGAGAGGGGGGGCTTCAGGTGTCCCTCGTCGCGTGACCATGGTTCGGTAAGACGAGGTCGCTCGCAATAGCCCCGTTAGCGAGCAGTCGACTAATACTCATTCATTTATTCATTCAAAATAGTTCAAGGGCTATTAGTTAACCCTAAAGGGCTTGCCCTCAAAACTCATCTTCTATTGATCGTCCTTTTTTCCTTTTTGTTACAGGGAAGATAACTTTTAACGAAACTCGTTTCAACACGAATTTCATACTTTTGAAGTACAAAGATGTGTATTAGATACAAAGAAAAAAAAGAGATTAAAAAATATATGGAATCAGAGAAAAAACTCTCCCTTCAAAGTTGCTTGCAAAGTTATTGTGAAACGAACAAATGTCTCCAGTACATATGGAATCAATACAAAAATAATTGCTTTTTATTGACGACTTTTTAATTTTCAACCACAGCCAATTGATGAGTGCGACACCTGAAGCTGGCACCTGCTTCTCCTAATTACCACACCAAACCAATGGGAGGACATTGAGTCTTGATAGATGTAACGTGCATCTGCTCCCCTACACTACAAGTCTTTAGTAACACTAGGCTCGAACTCATGATAAACCGGCCACGAACTCAGAACTTCCAGCCTACTACAGCTACTGGATAAAACCGAGTTAGGTAAAAGTGTTCTATATTTAAGTTACTCACTAGAGGGGTAATAGAGGGGTGGAAGGAGAAGATAGAATGAATAATATGTTCCGTTGAACCAGTATGGAAATGAAAACATTCCTTTTAGAAAAATTCGCCTGACCTTTCCCCTTCTCCTGTCTGGGCATGTCCGTGGGGTAGGGTCAGCGCACCTGAATCATTTGGGCGGAAGCGCTGGAATTCAGGTGAGTTCTCCGAACATACCCATGATTCACCTGACCGCAGAAAGGGGGGAGGAGGGGGAGATGTATAAGGCTTCTTGACGCATCAGAAATAAAGTGCTGATAAGACTCTAATCGATGTATGTATTCTCGAAGTACAGACGATAATTTCGTATCGAGTTTTCGAAACTTCTTTTTTTCTTTTTCTTTTGTTTTGCTGTTTTTCTTCCTGTGATTCATCCGTGAGTCAATGCCAAAGGAAATGCTCCTCGAGGCCGAAAAAAAGAAGAAATGCCTCTCGGAGATATGGTTTACGGTACTTATATACTTTTTCAAATACTTGACTCAAAACAGCATTGCTTGGGAAAGTCTTTCCTTGCATTCATCGTTTTTCATAACAATGTGATTTCCAATAAAACATTTTTTTTTAAATTTTTTTTACCACTAAATGCGTGATTAACCCCTTAACATGGACAATCGAGTTAATTCAATGACTCTAAACATCCAATTATGCACAATCGAGATAATTCGTGCAGATTAGTATTTTAAGATGCTGTCATTTTCACAATAGACCAGGGGTGGCGAACCTTTATGGATCAACGTGCCTTTTTTCTAAAGAAGTGTTTAATGAGTATAGACGTGCCGTCAAATTATTTTGACTTGTGATTATTGGGAAATAATAAAAAACTAAATACTAAGAACTCAAAACTCTTTATTTACTACGAAAAAATATCTTTTGCATTTTAAGATTTAAATATTTTGATATACGATTAATTAAATTTAAAAGTAACATTAGTACAAGTTCTGTTGTTGCACAGTTTGCATGACAAATAATTTATATTTATTAGGATTATAAGATGTTACTTCTAGTAGAATGATGCTCAAGTGGAGTCATCTGCCAATCGGTTTTTAAGCAATTATTTCTGCTGTGGTTCACTTTTTTGGCAAAAGGATTTGTGATTTGTCTCAAAATGCTGTTTTAAAAACAATATTCTGCATATCCCTATTCCAGAGCGTAAAACACACACTGCTTTGTTGTCTTTACTAATAATGCCCTATTTCTAGATTCACCAAATTTGAAATTCTCTGTTACACTTACTATCTTGCACTTTTTGTTCTTTTGCTTAACTAGCCAGGTAAAATAACAATTAAAAAATTCGTAAACATAACACAAACTTTAAAATACAGTAGGGTCAATGAAATTGACTATGCTATGCGTAGACAAACTTTGCATCATAAGTAATTGTAGCTCAAAACGTAACTAAGGCAAGACAATAACAAACGAATGTACTCTTCGCCGCTCCGCGACCGATTACTCGCGTTTCTTCGTAATATTTCATAGTGAACTTTGTTATTTTGAAATAAAATGCAAACCATTTTGATTTCTGGCGTGCCCAAAATGTTGTGTCGCGTGCCATTAATGGTTCGCCCTCCCTGCACTAGACTATAAGCGATCGCGTCAGCACTCATGAGACTGACTTCGATTCTGATTTCGTAAATTTAGATAAATATTACAAAAAAAGTATTCTTTCGTTTGCTAGACATCGGCATTTGGAACACATACGTTTTGTATAAAAATATGGAAATGAAAAAAATTTTGAATTTCAGAAGCAAATTAGTAGAAATAGCGGTAAAAATATATGTATGAAAAAAAGTCAGATAGATCACAAAATCTTTAGAAATTCTACCAGTAATGGGACGTCATTTTCCTAGTTTTGTTCCACCAACAACAAAAAAGAAGCTTCCACAAAATACTGCGCTGTGTGTTGTGCTAGTAAGTGAATGCATGAATGAATATTTACGTCGCACTGTTCAGCTACACGAGGGCTTTTGGCGACGGACTGCGTAATTTTGAACAGAGATCTGAGCTGTCACCCTCTCATTATTACCACACCAACAGGAGGACGTTTGAGCTCTCGACAGATTTAACGTACATCGCTCCCCTACATGGCGGGTCTTTAGTGGTAGTGGGCTCGAATTCGTGACATGGCCAGCCAAGATCCGATACCTTGACCACTTGGCTACCGCAGCCACGGTGTGTTGTGCTAAAAGGGATTGCAACGAAAGGGAGAATAATGAATTTCCTGTGTACCGTCATAAATGTTGGGCTGTATTACTTGCTTCCAAATAGATGATCACACGAAAAGAATTTTACGACTCGAAGTAAATACTGTTACTATTATTATTTGTTTTTGAAAAGCATATAAGCAGAATATTTCTACTGCGATATGTTTTTTCGAATCAGTTATTCGGAAGAAAGACAATAAAGTCGATGTGCGTTTAAGATTAACCCGGCTATTCCAGAGGCTTTACGTCTTTTGCAATGTGGATCAAATGACGAAGGTCCGTCGCCAAAAGCCCTCGTGCAGCTGAGCAGAGTGTGATGTTAATATTCACTCACTCCAACTTTCTAAACACTTTTACAGAGCACAATTTTATCAATTTTTTTTTTCATTTCCTTTTTTTTCTACTCATTTACCCACACATGAAAATCACATTATCGTCACCAAACAACTATTGAACCTTCTTTGGAAGTTTGGTAAACATTTCTACCGAAAGGAATAGTTTCTCACCAAGAACGATCTTGGTTCTAAGATCTGCCAAGGAGTTCTATTCTTTCTGAACTACATTCTGAACACCGAATAATCTGTCAAAATCCATAAAAGTCAATCGATTGACTAAAATCTTCTGTTTTCAGACGAGGGACTGTAAAATGTTCTCTCACCCCAAGAGCACTGGTCAGCATATGAACAGCATATTATTTTGCTATTGTGAGACAAGTGATAAAAAAAAAAGGGAAGAGAGATATATATTTACGTCTCATGCAAAAGCTATCGTAATTTTGAGTCATGATGAAGGGACGAAGGCGGCACCTGACCTCGCACCATTCTCCTAACTTCCACACACTAACGGGAGAACGCTTGAGCTTCGAGAGATTTAACAGGCACCAATCCCCTACACGGTGGTTCTTCAGCGGTGCTCGTGACACGCCGATCACGAGTCCATTTCCTTGACCACTAGGCTGCCGCAACCCCTAAAAAAAGAGGGAGGGGGGAGATAGCATAAATAAATATAGCTGAGAAAGAAGTCTATTCTCAACCGTCTCCTAAATCTACCGTCTGTCGTGTTCATAATGTTGGTTAGATCACGAAGACATGGATTCGTCGGTGTTGTCTGGAGAATACGAAAGAAAAGAGACGATAAATTTCTTTCTTCTCACTCCGTCACCAACCTAGCACTTCGCACTACTTAAGACTTTGTGTTGACGGTATGGGCCTATGGGGAGAGGTACTCATGAAAAATACCCGCCCATACATTCACAGAAAAGCGCATACTGTATTGCTGCAAAAAAGCACTTTTTCCTTTGGTTTTGCTGGTGAAAACTTTTAACGCTAACTTTTGAACCGGGGAGCACTCAACCTTTTTTCTTAACTGGGCCGCATACGCTACGTCAGCTGGGCCCGTGGGTCACATATACATGTTCCCATTTCACGCGGGCCGCATCATGAGGATAAAGAAGGGGAAGGGGGTTAAAATTTGGAAAATTGATCAAAATATTTTAACTCCTATTTTGCTTTTGTAATTACTATATTTCTTATATTTTTATTTTTTATTTTTGTCACTAACACTGAATTAGAAGCATTTAAGAAACACTCCTTCACAATTTCTGTATCCGTAAACGGTTCATATGATTAACAATCATATAACAACTTCATAAAATATCTTTGTTACTGCTGTGACATTACCACTGACAAAACACTTTGTTGTTGTTACAAAAATTATCCGAGAAAGCCTATTTATTATCTCTTGAAAGAGATCTTCGAGGAAAAGTGTCAGTGAATGATCCCTGTTTATTGGTATTTTTTAAATACAGCACACTTTCGTGAGAAATCAAACAATTACTGATCCATGTTTGTTTTTCACTACAAAATAGTCAACCTCCCAATCGTATCGAAACGATCTATTTTCTTCAAATACTTTTCGCTTGCAAAATATGAAAGATAGTTACAAATTAGTTCCACCCATAAAACTGTCACTACTCCACTGTCGTATGTTATCACTAACCGTAGAACCTTTACAAATAAAAAAGAATATAAATTCGCACTCGTACGACATTGACAGCAAAAAGCAAAAAATTGATATATTTCATTTCTTGACACCAAGTTTTTAATATATTGTTCTTAAATAAGTGAATATTTCAGAGCAATGGGAACTGACGGGTCACTTAAAAAAAGGCTCGATGGGCCGCAGATTGAATATTGCTGTTTTAGACCCTACGTTTTGAAAGGGGAAAAAATGCGTTTTATTACATTCAATCACCTTTCCAAGTTTTTACCATGATTATAGAATCGCCCTGTATATGTATACATGTGAAAACATTTAACAAAGCATATGCAGATTTAGAGAAACCAAATAAATAGTAAGTATAAAAAAGAAGAGACAAAAGGAATGAGTGAGTGAATATTAACGTCGCACTTTTCAGCTACACAATGGCTTTTGGTGACGGACTTCTTCATTTTGAACCATGGTCAAGTGACGAGGATGACACCTGAGCTGGCACTCGCCCCTACCACACACCTACAGAGGACGTTTGAGCTCTCGACAGATTTAACGTGCATCGCTCCCCTACACGGCGGGTCTTGAGTGGTACTGGGCTCGAACTCTTGACATCCCTGCCATAATCCAATACCTTGACCACTGGGCTACCGCAGCTCGAGACAAGAGTAAAAATATGTTTGCGGAGAAATCACTTTTAGGGCTGGAATTCACGCAAAGTGTATTTGCTGCCACGGGAGGATTTCTGCAGAGTAAAACATTTACAGTCAGTTTTTATGCAATGCAAAAAATGGGAATGAAAAATCGGAACACCAAAATGCCCCCATTTATGTTTAAAAATTATGCAAGTGTGTGTTTGAAGAGAATTAAGAAATTTCATTTGTTGCATGTGTCTTTCTTTGTGTATTTAACGTTGCACAAATAAATCAAGATTTAAAATAGTATAATGACAAAGTTAGGTAATTAGAAAGGACATACTGTGAAATACATTTAATGCGAAAACGCTCAAGACGAGTGAGTGAGTGAAAATTAACGTCGCTCTGCTCAGCTACTCAAGGGCTCTTGGCGACAGACCTCGTCATTTTGAACCTTGGTCACATGATGCGGACAACACCTGTGAGCTGGGACCCTCCCCCGTTCCTAACTACCACACCAACGAGAGGACGTTTGAGCTCCCGGATACTTAACGTGCATCGCTCCCCCACACGGCGGGTCTTGGAGTGGTACTGGGCCTGAACTCTACGACATCCCTGCCATAATCCAATACCTTGACCACTGGGCTACCGCAGCTCGAGACAAGAGTAAAAATATGTTTGCGGAGAAATCACTTTTAGGGCTGGAATTCACGCAAAGTGTATTTGCTGCCACGGGAGGATTTCTGCAGAGTAAAACATTTACAGTCAGTTTTTATGCAATGCAAAAAATTGGAATGAAAAATCGGAACACCAAAATGCCCCCATTTATGTTTAAAAATTATGCAAGTGTGTGTTTGTTAGAATAAGAAATTCCCATTTGTTGCATGTGTCTTTTGTGTATTTAACGTTGCACAAATAAATCAAGATTTAAAATAGTATAATGACAAAGTTAGGTAATTAGAAAGGACATACTGTGAAATACATTTAATGCGAAAACGCTCAAGACGAGTGAGTGAGTGAAAATTAACGTCGCTCTGCTCAGCTACTCAAGGGCTCTTGGCGACAGACCTCGTCATTTTGAACCTTGGTCACATGATGCGACAACACCTGTGAGCTGGACCCTCCCGTTCCTAACTACACACCAACGAGGACGTTTGAGCTTCCGACAGATTTAACGTGTACCGCTCCCTGCAGCACGGCGGGTCTTGAGTGGTAATTGCCTTCGAAACCTTGACATCCTCCTGCCATAATCCAATACCTTGACTACTGGGCTACCGCAGCTCGAGACAAGAGTAAAAATATGTTTGCGGAGAAATCAATACTTTAGGGCTGGAATTACGCAAAGTGGGGTTTGCTGCCACGGGAGGATTTCTGCAGAGTAAAACATTTACAGTCAGTTTTATGCAATGCACGGGAATGAAAATCGGAACACCAAAATGCCCCCATTTATGTTTAAAAATTATGCAAGTGTGTGTTTGAAGAGAATTAAGAAATTTCATTTGTTGCATGTGTCTTTCTTTGTGTATTTAACGTTGCACAAATAAATCAAGATTTAAAATAGTATAATGACAAAGTTAGGTAATTGCAGGCTACATACTGTAAAATACATTTAATGCGTTGTATGCGTGAGTGAGTGAAAATTAACGTCGCTCTGCTCAGCTACTCAAGGGCTCTTGGCGACAGACCTCGTCATTTTGAACCTTGGTCACATGATGCGGACAACACCTGTGAGCTGGGACCCTCCCCCGTTCCTAACTACCACACCAACGAGAGGACGTTTGAGCTCTCGACAGATTTAACGTGCATCGCTCCCCTACACGGTGGGTCTTTAGTAGTACTGGGCTCGAACTCATCACACGCCAGCCGCGAGTCCTCTACCTTGACCACTAGGCTACCGCGGTCGCAACGCGTAAGACGAAATATCGGTTAACACGAAATAATGCAACGATAACGACCAAATACTGTGTATTTTCATTCATTTTTTTTTACGAAATGAAAATTGCTTAACTCGAAAATATTTCCCTTCCAAGAATGAACACAGTACTGAAAATACCAGATCGGTGTGAAATGTAAGAGGTGATTTCACATGTTTCGTAGAAAGGAGGCTAACTTGGCTTTGAAATACTCTCGGTTTGATTGATTGATTGATTATTAACGTCGCAAACGTTTAGCTACACAGGGCTTTAAGACGGGACTACGTAATTTTGAACCATGGTCAAGGACGTGACGACACCTGAGCTTCGGCACCCCTCTCCTAACTACCACCACACCAACGGGAGTGACGTTTCAGCTCGACAGATTTAACGTGCATCGCTGCCCTACACGGCGGGCTGGTCTTTAGTGGTACTGGGCTCGAACCCGTGATACAAGTGCCACGGTCCGATAATTATACCACTGGCTAACAAGGCGGCCCGAAATACTCGAATAGCAATGCACATTGAAACAATTCTGTTTTTCTAAGCTACTTTCACCTTCCACCCTGGCAACTGCCACACAAAAACATCTCATCAGTTGGCTTTGGAATTCGGTGACGAGTACATCACATTTGGAGTAAAAATCACACAGCGAGTTTAGTTCGCCAATGTTGAAATGAATAATAAAATGGACGACATTGAACAATGTGTTGATGTTGCTAAAAAGAAAAAACAATGCTAAGAATCAAAGAGAAATATCAGATTATTTTCTAAAATCTCAATATAAATGTTTTGTTTTTCAAAGAAAATTGTGTGTTAAATTTCATTCAGCTCATGTGAATGAAATTTAGTGATTTTACTTTCATTCACTGATTATTATTAAATACATGCTTATATGCATATATCTACGAAAATAAAGTATACTGTAATAAAAATTTATTGAATATGTGTGTGTTTTTCTATGTAATATTCCTTATATAAGATAAAATTCTTTTAACACGAAAAAATATTTCAGTCCCCTCAGTTTCTTGTTTAACAATTTTCATTACAGTTTTTTTTTTTTTCCAAAAGAAGAAAACTGTCCGCAGGTTGGCCGAGTGAGTTTGAGTGAATATTAACGTCGCACTGTTCAGCTACACGAGGGCTTTCGGGCGACGGACCACGTAATTTTGAACCATGGTCATGACGGACGACACCTGAGCTGGCACCCTCTCCTAACTACCACACCACACCAACGGGAGGACATTTCAGCTCTCGACAGATTTAACGTGCACGCTGCCCCTCTACACGGTGGGTCTTTTAGTGGTATTGGCCTGAACTCATGACATGCCCGCCATGTCCGATACCTAACCACTGGATACCGCAGCCCTCCCCGTAGGTTGAGTGAGGGAATTTATTTAACGTCACACTGTCTAGCCACAATGAGGCCATGACGGACCTCGTAAATTTTGAACCATGGTCAAGGATGAGGACAACACCTGAGCTGGCACCCTCTCCTAACTACCACACCACACCAACGGAGTGACGTCTCGGAAGATTTAACGTATCGTCGCCCCCACTAGAGGGTCTTTAGTGGTACTGGGCTCGAACTCGTGACAAGCCAGCCACAATCCGATACTTTGACCACTAGGCTACAGCGGCCTCGTAGAGGTTGAGAGGATAAATTTTTCTTAATGTATAAAGTATTAAAACTCGCATTGATTTGTCTTGGTACTTCTTCCTCAAATGGGTGAAGGTGAAGATCTCGCTGATCGCCTAGGTTTCTGGAGGTTGTGGTGGTGGGGTTCTGAACGCAGTAGTGTCTGAAACGCCATGAAGTTAGACACGTAATGACGGACAATGGATACTCACAATAATTATCTTTTATAAATTGAACGCTAAACCTCATTACGCGATATGTAGCCAAGACAATAAGTTAGTAACAATAATGGGTACTTATTTTTACTGAGATGCAACTTCTGAGCAGATTTCAAAAAACCAAAACAAGCGACAATGTAAGTTATTCTCCCACACTCGTGTCCAAAATTAAGGTCACAAAGATGTTTTTCGAAGTATAATTCTAAATTGCCTCCAGTAAAACTGATAGACTTTGCATTGAAGAACGTGCAATAAAATAGCAACCTTCAGTTTAAGAAAAGAAGTTTGAACTATTGGATTGAGATCCTTTAAATCTATGGGACTTTTGTCTGCAGTTTTGTGAATATTGCATTAAAACAAACCAGTTAGCCTGTTTGTAGTGTGAAAGACTTTTCATAAACATTTAGATGATTTCTTGGGATGGAGAACCTCTGGTAGGATTCAAGCTGGCCAGTCTCAAGCGGTGAGGCTCGATAGGAATTCATAGTTTCCCGGCTGTGGAATCAATTCCAAACAAGTGGTCCGGTCATTAGGGAGGTCAACCAAGGCTACAAAGCAACGACATCTACACAGGATCGCTACTTGGGATTAAGTGATCTACAACATAGGTGGTCAACGGTTTCTGTGCTTGCTTCTGACCTCCTTAGGGGCTGCGGTAGCCCAGTGGTCAAGGTATCGGATCATGGCTGGCATGTCACTAGTTCGAGCCCAGTACCACTAAAGACCCGTCGTCTAGGGCCGCGATGCACGTTAAATCTGTCGAGAGCTGAAACGTGATCTCGTTGGTGTGGTGAGGTGTGGTAGTTAGGAGAGGGGGTACCAGCTCAGGTGTCATCCACGTCACTTGACCATGGTTCAAAATTACGTGGTCCGTCGCCCAAAGACCTCGTGTTACTGAACAATGTAACGTTAATAGTCACTCACTCACTGACCTTGCTTATGTGTCTGGAAAAATAATTTTCAGGCAAACAGCCTACAGAAGTCTTCCAGGGACTGGCCTTAACACCAGACTTGTGAGTTCCTTTAACTACATCCAACAGGAAAGACCGATTATAGTGGACTCGGGGACATCAGTTGTGGGCACCACAGGAATGAGAGTCGCCCAACCGGTACAGTGGTTAGCGACGCTGACTGCGGTGCCGTAGGGACTGGGTTCAATCCGGAGAAGACATGGATGTTTGTAAATGTAATGCCTTCGCGACATGGGGGTACTCTAAATAGCCGTCCTCTCGTGTGGTTCGTGGAAGGGGAAAAGAGGTGGGAGTCCCCTGACCAACCTCAGGGTTTTCTCCCTCTAAATCGGGGTGGAACCGAGCAAAATCGTATTGTCTCCTGCATGGTGCTCAAAGCTAAGGCGTAAAAATTCTAGCCCTCAACCGCGATGAATGCCGCAGGCCTAGATCTGACTTCGTCTGACGGGTGGCATTAGTCAAGACAACAATAATGAGAGACTGTTCTTTTCAGTGATGAGTCGAGATTCACCAGATCAAGTGATTCTACCCAGTCTTCATCTGGAGAGAAAGGGGAGCTCGCTTTCATCTCTCCTATGTAACAGAAATTGACAGATTTGGCAGCAAAGAAATCCTTGTGTGGAGTGGCATAATGTTGAACATTCGTACACCATTGCACGTCTTCCATCCGATTGCTGTCAACTCACAGCGCTATAGGGATTAAAGTCCTTGAAGCACCAACTTAGCTAATCCTGTGTGAGTGGGCCCTGCTTCAAAATTCCTTGGGGGCCCTATTTTGGGAAATTAGAAATGATCACAGTGTCAAAATATAATACATGATGGAGTCCCTGTAGCTTGAGGGGCCCGCATCTTTGATACGGCTGATACGGTAGTAGCTACGGCTCTACCTTGAAGTATATGTGAGGTTGTTCTGGGTGCTTTGGGCATAGACTATATTTTTATGGCTGATAATGCGCGGCCATACACATATCTTACATTGTGGATGAAATTCATGAAGAAAAAGATATTTGCTATATGGTTTGGTCTTCGAGGTCTCTGGATATAAATCTTATTGATCATTTTGGGATGATCTAGGAGAAGCCCTTTCTCAGCGTAGCCCCCCTCCTAGGAACCCCAAAAGTTAAGGCTGTTTTCGGTTAATGTTAAAGAATAGGGTCCCGAATTTAGTACATTTTTTCAGATATAAAAGAAATGAAAAATTAATATGATATTCTGGCTTCACTATCCTTTAGAGAGCAGCATTTTTTATCATATACATCTCATTTTTAACCGAGTTGATTCATTTTTTCTGGTATAAAATATGTTTCGTACTTTTTATTCTATACCGTAATGTTAAATGGGCTTTGTTTTCACGTATTAAGACAAAAAAAGAAAGTATTCACGGAATATTTTGAAATTTTTAAAAACACTATTGTTAAGATATCCGACTGGGTTCGGAGACAATTTTCTAAAATATAACTTAAATAATCATTTAGTTGTTATTTTTTAATTAAGTATGTTACAAAACTATAATAATACAGCAAGAAAAATTTTTTGAAAGCTTATTTTTCAAAATATTGAGAAATTTGTACCTAAATATTACAAAATATTGCTCTTTTGCTAACTCTAAAAAAATATATATCACAAAAATAAATAAAATGTTTGCAGGAATACTATTATTTAACGTTTATATATAACTCTGCTTTATATTAAAAAAAGCTCAAATTCTTTTGTAAAATTTTAAAATACATGTGTTCGAAATGAAAAAACCCAGAATTTTCTTAAGAAACTTTTTTTCATATATAAAATTACATTAAAAAATAACTTAATTGAAAAATTACCCTTAGATTTTAGCAGAAAGCATTCATTATAATACAAAGAACAAACTCAAAAAATTTCATAAGAATATTTCATTTACTTTAAGAAATATCACTCTTACCGTTAACCATTTTATGTTCAAAAATAACACTCTTCAGAAAATTCAAAATAAAGTTTATGTTTTTCAATAAAACTTTTTAAAGATTTAGGAAAAGGTATTAAAACTCTCCACAGATTTTTTTGTATGTTGTGCCTTCCTGAACCTCATACTTCAAACTTTTGCATTTTTGAAGGGGCTTTCTTTTTTTTGCGAGACCTTTTCTTATATCTGGTTTAGAATACCTCGTAGAATCAACAATTCTCGTTTTGTCGAGGTACCAAGAACATTCTTTCATTTCAGAACTTAATTTCATTCCTAACTTTTAAAGTAGAGGTAATAGACCAGAGCAAATCCAGCATTAAAAAGTATTATTGCGATATAATTTCTTAAACGGATCTCAACAAATTTGTCTTTCGTGATTATACTCCACACGACATTGTTAAGACTCTCATTGCAGTTCTGAGCTTTCCCGTGAAGACATTTTCTTAGGAGATTTTGATCGCAAAGTTAATTATAAGTCTTTTAATAGAATTAATAACTGAATTTGAAAGATCCGTTGGTTTTTCTTTCAACGTTTCTGCAACAAATTCTGCTCTCTGGAAATCTCTTCTTTTTTTACCTCATTGATCTTGTTTTAGCATGACAACTTTAATTTAATTAAAAATAATTATAACTCTATATAAAAGTACTAATAAAAAAGTTAAAAAGAGATCTAATTTCTAAAGAGATCTAATTCAGGTGTCGTCCTCGCCACTTGATCATGGTTCAAAATGACGTCCGTCGCCAAAAGCCCTCGTGTAGCTGAACAGTGCGATGTTAATATTTGCTCACTCACGGTGCCAAATTTTGTGGCAACATAATAAACGGTTCATCAGTTTTCACAGATTTTATGTTTGTGACCCTAATTTTGTGTGGAGAGTGTATAATGTAAAAAAATACGACTTTGGAAACACTATTTTTTTAACCGTTCTAATTTAAGAGATGAATATGTTTCTCTCTCAAAAAACGAATATATGAATTTAAATTAGGAGTGGTACATGTTTATATAATCCTAACTGCTATTAAATATTATGTTTTAACATATTTTATTTGTGACTCAAATATATAGAAAACACAAAGTATTACTTTTTTAAAAAGCAGTTTACTAAGAACTGTAGTATTTTATTTTAAAAAAAGTATAGAAATGACACCAGTTTATTTCGCATCTGATTGGAATTCGTGGAACCTGAGACATAGTGTGTCATACACACGGCGAGCCAATACATTTGAAGCCTACTTCCAACAATACGTGCTTCAAATTTTGATGCATTCAAGTAACGAAAATAGCTCTCTTGTGTTATTTTTCCCTTTTCTATTTGGGTGAAGATGGCCGAACGATTTTTCCATCTGACCCCTCTGCCCTCGCGCTTCCATTTCGAACACTAGTTCGAACAATAACGCTCCCTGCCCGTCATCGGTACATCACGCTGCTGCCAGGTGAGATACTGCATGATGTGGGGCAGCTGCAGACGATTACGGAACGTGCCGAACGCCGCCTTCGACCTCCCCTCTATCCATCCATTCGAAATGCGGGGCCCGGATGTCACGAGCGGGCCACGAGCGCCCCGAGGTCACAGGGAGAAGGGCGGAGGAGCTCGGTAGCTCATGGGTAGCGTTACGAAGCACATTTTTGCAACGCCGTTAACACACCAAAACAATAATTATTATGGTGTGGTCATGGTAGCCCGATGAGCCTTCTGGTCAGAGGATCACGTGTCCGAGACTGGAGTTTGCTGAAGATAACTTCCTAGAGTAATTAAGCTGTATGCTTATTATGCCGGTTTGAATCTCAGTGCCACTGAGAACGTGCCGTGTAGAGGGGGCCGAAGCAATCTAAATGTGTCGAAGCTCGATATCTCCTCAGAGGCGTTTGGGAAAATTAATGGTAGCGTAAGAGTTAAGAAATGAAATAATTGATTTATATTTATGGCCACAGCTGTTATAATTTTAATATTTAATTTAAATAGAAGTTATTCATACAACTGATTTTTTCAGTACTACAGAATATGTCATTTGGGAGGGAGGAAGAAAACACAACCCTTCTTGGTGTTCCATACGAACTGATCTTTCACTCTATCAGTCAGAGTGGTTCTTCTCTTACACCTCGAATTTAAGTTAGGGTTCCCAGCTCGCAAGAGGGGTGGTGTTTTTCTCACGGCCATCGGTTGTAGGGGAGATGCAAGATGAAAAAGACCTCGCAATATTTAGGGGAACACTTGTAAATGTAAACTGTGTAATGCTATCTAAGAAAAAAGGGTGCTAGTTTGATATCACGGGGTAAATCGCCAAGCGATGCTTGGCGCGATAAAGGAATCACGCCAAACAGCGCTTGTTGTCGCTGGAATTGAATCCAAGATGGTGGCCTAGCGGTATCACATCGCCAGGAAGATAAATTTTAAAAATTGTTTTGAAATACATTTCAAAAGAAGAAGAGATTGAGAATAACCAAGATCAATTAATAAATACTGAATAACAATATAATCTAATAAAAAAAGTTACATGTACTAATAAAATATTATACAGTATATATTAATAATCTTATAATATGATTTAATAGTAATGATATAAGATATTCATTTAGCATAATAATAATTATCAATGAATAATATATATCAATAATAATATATATCAATAATTATCAATAATAATAATTATCAATGAATAACAAAACATAGTTATAAATAAAGAATATATAATAATAATAAAATAAAAAAATAAATAGCATAATATGTAATAATACTTATAAATAACTAATAAAAAAACAATTATTATAAATAACGAATATTATAAGATTATTGCATACACAATAATAATTGTATTTTTATATTATACAATTAATAAAATAATTGCATAATATTTATTAAAATTATAATGAATATGAATTAAAAAGTACTAAAACTTACAATATTCCAAAAACCACAAAAATATCAAGGTAACCCTATTGTAATGTTATCGCCCATCTTGGCGAACATAAACAACTTGGCGCGTGCCCCGTGATATCAAATGAGTTGGAAAAAGTTGCAGGACGGAAAACATTACTGCTTGGTACGAACAGTAGAATGAGGATCAGCTCAGGTGCCATCCTCATCACTTGACTGAAGTTCAGAATAACGAATTACTTTAACCCTAGAGTCGCTTTAAGGTGCCCTCTTAACACAAAAGTCAATTAAATCCCCCCCCCAATTCCATACGATTGATGGTTTTTTTCATGATCATCGGTCTACGAAACCACACACACTCGCCTACCACGAGTACAGACAAGGAATTTTGAGTAGAATATCGGAACTCGAGTGAGTGAGTGAGTGAATATTAACGTCGACTGTTCATTACAAGGGTTTTTGCGGACGACCATTTTGAACCATGGTCAGTGACGGGGACGAAAACCTGAGCTGGCACCCCCCTCCTAACTACACACCACACCAACGGGAGGACGTTTCAGCTCTCGACAGATTTAACGTGCATCGCTGCCCTACACGGCGGGTCTTTAGTGGTACTGGGCTCGAACTCATGACATGCCTGCCATGGTCCGATACCTTAACCACTGGGCTACCGCAGCCCTTATCGGAACTCGAACACAAAGCTCGACTTGCATAATTACAAGGAAAATTAGATAGAGAATTCAGATTACGTTGGGGCTGAGGAAGCGCAATGGTCAAGGTATCAGATCATGGCAAGAGTTCGAGCCCAGTACCACTAAAGACGCGCCGTGTAGGGCAGCGATGCACGTTAAATCTGTCGAGAGCTCAAATGTCCTCCCGTTGGTGTGGTAGTTAGGAGATGGGGAGGTGCCGTCTCAGGTGTCGTCCTCATCACTTGACCAGGGTTCAAAATGAAGAGGTCCGTCGCCAAAAGCCCTCGTGTAGCTGTGAACAGTGTGACGCGCGCGCGCGTTAATATTCACTTATTATTCTTCTCATTGAGCTTTGACATTTAATGTGCAGCAGTCCCTCAACACAGTGAGTCTTCAGTGGCAATGGGGTCTCGACACACCATCCACGCATTTGTGACCGCTACTGCAATCCCTAAAACTGTCTGACTATAAACATGTTGGAAATAAAATCGATTGGTATGAGAGGGCCTGGTGCACGTTCAACCTCAAAGCCTTCCTGTTGGCGTAGAGTGGAAATTCGGAGAATGGGATATCAACTCAAGTGTGTTGCAACTTGAGTGACACTCTAAGTGATGATGTTCCAAATGGTTGCTTCGAAGTGCGACGTTAGTAAAGTAATTAAAGCGTCAAAATTTGGTAGCGAGAGCCACCACTAGAGGGTGACAACATGAAATGGCTCCCCCATTTGGGAATTTGCCGTGTCTTCAGAGACTTAGTTGTCAATACGTAGTCCATCAGAAAAAAAATAAACAATCTTAGTCCCTTATAAATTTAATGTCTTACGTTTTATTTTTACGTTGCGTTTTTAGTGGAATCAGGTTGTGAATAAGCGATCTTCAGTTCACTGTCGTACTCTAGCTACTTTATTACCGTGATTCTAAAATGTAATAACGACAATTTTGATTTTTTCCCCGTTATCAAGAAAATTATAGATTTTTTTCTTTTTAAAGAAAAGTTTAAGAGTATAGGTGCAAGCTCAGTCGTCGTCCTCGTCGTTCAAAATACTTTGGCGCGTTGGTTTTGGTTGTGGTATAGAAATGGACCTGAAGAAAACATATTCACGAAACATTTTTCATTACTTTACTCCCTAGTTATTGATTGATTCACGATATTAAAAATAGTTGATTTTTGTTTTGTTTTGCTTTATCACAGCACTTCCTGTGAGTGTGAGAAGGGGAGGGAGCGCGAGAAAAGTTGTTACTGTAACCGTGATTCCCCGCGGAAGTAGATAAGCGGGATGTGGGTACCATCTGATATCTCCAACGGAGGATACCCAATGCGGGCGAGCATCTGTTACAGGGGAAAAAAGAATAAATTTCCACTTTGATTTTAAGATAATGATTTTCACCTCGAAGAAGAAAAATTTCGATGACTTCAATGAATGCGTCACATAGTGTCCGGGTTAATTATTTATATCACAGCTGCTTGGAATGTTTTCTTCTCTTTTAACATCTTGCGTGAATGCTTACGAAGTGTTCTGCTCCTGTGGGTTTGTTTGCCCAGATTCCAAGCTTTCAAAATCAGGCATAAACATAGAGAGAGCAGGACTTATTATTATTATAATTTTGAATTGTAATAATTTAGCCGGTACACTGGGGCAAGAGAACCTCAAAACTGCCACCAAATAAACTAAAGCTAAAAAAACTTCAAAGTGGATTAAATGTTTTTGTAGATATGTACACTTTTAGAGTGAAAACAGTTCTAGCGAAGAACATTTTTTTTATTATTAAAAAAAGCACATTAAAGCAGTGCTTCTCAAAGTTTGTATGCTTGCGGCCCAATATATATTCAATCATAATTTTCATCGCGTCCTCTCCATACAATAACAATGCATTTAATTCAATAATACTATACTTAGACGCTAAAGTTACAATACGACTTTAACCTCTTAAGTGCCAAAGGCGTATATAAACGTCTCGCTCAGCCAAAGTTAATTGCCCGGACGTATATATACGTCTTTCCGAACTACGATCTTTTCTGTTCTATGCTATCCATCAAATTATTCCGAAGGCTTTTGAATGAAAAAAAAAAAGAACCTTGACAGTCTTTGCAAAGGATTTACTTATTTCAAAGGATTTGCTTATTTATTCCTTTCTCGGTGGCATTGGGGAGCGAATTACGTAACTTTTAATAGGCAGTTAAGGAAATAATTATCAAGAGATAAGTGTTACAAATTATCAAGATAAGGGTTAATTTTTATACATAAGTTTATATATGACAAGCCCATGGGTTCATTGGTAATTATTAATGTTGTTCTTAACTTAGTATTGTTAAATTAATCATAAAATACATTGTGCGGTACTGATACATTTACATGTGTATTATATCAGTGTAAATGCGTTTTATTTTTTATTATGTCAGAATGTATTTTCTTTGTTTACTTTCAATAAATTAATAATTTTTTTAAATAATCTTCTGTTTTCGACTTTTCAGTATGCTTGTGCCCCCCTCATAGATTTATCAAGCCCCCTAGGGTGTGCGCCCCACAATTTGAGAAACGCTGAGTTAAAGTATTTATTTATTTATTTTATAGAAAAAAAAATAGAATAGAAGTTTTGTTTCATAGTATGATAACCACCGATATTATTCGCACACAATACGGTTTTCACTATACATACAGATAAAGTATTAAATTGTGACGAAATTTTAAGAAAAAAGCCAAATACATAATTATTGATAAGAATCTAAATAAATAATATATATAAGTACTCTAAAATTATTTCATTATGAATAGTATTTAATTACTGAAGATAAATTTTAAGGCATATTCATTTTCATAATTATCATTGCCATCAACTGTTGTATTATCATCTGACTTATTTAGGGATGGAGCTTTCAGGATGTGATGTCTGCCACCAATAGCGCACACTAGAATTTTTCAAGGAGGGTCCAGGGTCGAGAAAGTCCACCATTCTCGTATCATACACCAATATGCCATTAAACATGTTCTTCTGATTTTGTCGACTTTCGGGAACAAAAAACAGTAAAAGATTAATTACTGAATAAATAATCAGCATTAATGAAGAAAATTAATTATTAATAACAAATAATTAAATTTTACGTACTATATACATAGGATAATAATCAATCGGGAAAAAAATCAAGGGTTTTGGGGGGATCCGGAGCCGAGGACCCCCCTCCCCCCCCTCTTTAGTGCGCCACTGTCTGCCACTCTTTATTCCCTCTCTCTTTTTTCACTAAGTTTTTCTTCTGTTATACTCGCTTTCACCCATACTGTGAAACTACTCAATTGCTTTTTTAAATTCCCGATATTTCTACTTGTTCGTTTTTCCAACTCTTTTATCAAATTCTCAAATTGTTGCTCGAAACTATCCCCCCTCCCCAACTATGCATTATATTTAAAAGTATTTGTCTTGAATGAATGATGCATTAGAAGCATTCGTAAAACGAAATATAAATAGTTCTTGATAATAATGACAAATTCGGATGAAATTATTGGGTACCTAAGTATTACAGTCACCACAGCAAAACTGGCGAGGTGGAAACCCAGGCGTGAATTATTTTTATTTTAAATTAGCAAGATTTTCACACCTAGAACACACAAAGGAATTTATTTTTTAAAAAAATCATTTTTAAGTCACTTTTATTGTGTTATTTATGTTGAAATAAGTCTAAAAATTTAGTTTGGAGACTGGCAACACTGTGCTGTTCTTGATACAGAACTTGTATCAGTGCCCTCCCATAGCTCAGTGCGAGGTTCAACTCCTTCCTTTAACTACTTCATTTTTGTGACTGCTGTTAGTGAAGTTGTGCGTCACGCAAAATGAAATGTCAGAATTTGGAGCAAAGTTGTGCCATTAAATGTTGTGCTAAGTTTCGAGAACTGGCAGGTATGACGTTTGAAAAGTTAAAACAGGCCTATGGGGAACATTCTTTATCCCGAGCTCAAGCCTCATTTTTGGAACGCAGAAAACACGTTGAAGATGAACACCGTTCAGGGAGGCATTGAGCTTCGAAAACCGATGGAAACATCGAACGTGTGAACACTCTTGTGAGATCAGACTGTCGCTTCTTAACATTAAGAATGTTTAGTGAACAATTGCATTTGAACAAATTCACCGTTCATTAAATTTTGTCTGAACATTGGCACATGCGAAGGTCTATGCCAAAATGGTGCCAAAAAACCTCACAATTGAGCAGAAGGGCATTCGAAAAAACAAGTGTCTTGATCTTCTTGACAGAATCAAAATGAGCAAGATTTCTTTAGTTATACGATCGCAGGTGATGAATTATGGATTTTTGAATATGATCCTGAGGAGTGGCACACTGCAAACTCTGCTCGACTAAAGAAAGCTCAAATAAGCAAACTGAAGATCAATTGCTTTTTCTTCAAAAGGGAAATCGTCCACTAAGAATTTGTTCCTCCTGGACAAACTGTCAACCATGTTTTTTACAAAGACGTCCTTGAAAGGCTTAGGAAAAATAATCATTCGCGTGAGACCAGACATTGCAGACCAATGGATGCTCCCTCATGACAACGTTCCATGACACACTACCTTCTCCATAACAGAATTTTTGACCTCAAAAGATATTCGTGTTTCCCCAGCCCTCCCCTATTCACCTGACATCAGTTCAGACTTTTTCCTAAGCTATGGTGGCCATTTTTTTACATTGAGAAGGAGGAGGAAAAATTTAAGAAAAAATTACAAAATTTTAAAACGTTTTATTATTTCAAACAAAAATACGCTAATTACGCGCATACATTCTTTTTAATTATTATCTTAAACAAATATTTTTCCATTAAATGAATTTTTTTTTGTCAACACATTATTTTCTAAGATATCGCAAAGTTCGGGCAAAAAATATCCTTCATTCTGAATTTTACGGTAAGCACTGTAATTAAAATAATAACATTCAATTTTGATTTCTCACTAGTCACTTCATAAAAATCATTACCAAGTGAAAGAAAAAAATTCTTTCAACTACTGCATTAGTTCCAGGGCAGCACAAATTAAATTCAACAAGAATAATTACATTTTCATATGGAATGTGTTCATTTTTGAAATGGTTTAAGTAATTTTAACCATCTCTTTTACTAATTTCTCAGCACATTTATTAGAATTTAACTATACATTCAGTTTTCTTTCTATTTCAAACAGACAATTGTCATCAATTTTAATATCAGGAATTTATTTCTATAAAAACTCAACGCAATTTATATCTTCCCAATTTTTTTTACTTGAGACAAAGTCAAAAAATACCATTTAAAACTGTTATTTCCTGTGATATTTGTTTCAGATAATTCTTCGATATTTTGGAAACATGTTCTGAATACAGAGATTAACAGATCAGTTTTAAAATAATGAAAAGGATACTTTTCGAGGAAGGACAGAACCTATAAGAGGAGGACTGTCCTCCCTGAAGGAGGACCAGTCTCACACACAGGAATTTTTCAAGGAGGGGGGTCCAGGGTCGAAAGTCCACCATTCTTGTATCATGCTCCTTCTGATTTTGTTGATTTTCAGGAACAAAAACAGTAAAAAACTAATTATTGAATAAATAATTAGCATTAATTAATAAGATTAATTATTAATAACAAATATTTAATTAAATTTTACGTATTATATACTTAGAATTATAATCAATCGGAAAAAATCTAAGGCTTGGGGGGCCCGAACCCCTAGCCCCCCTTCTTCTGTGCGCAACTGAGGAGGACGGTTGGTCACCTTACCTAAACTGAAAGTTGTCATCAAAGGACATCATTTCGGGATTTTAGAAAACATCCAACGAACACGCTGAAGACTTGGAACGGCCCTTTATGGGTTAAAGCGCTGTTTTCAAGTGTTGTTTTCTTGGATGAATTTCACAATTTAATTTAAAACCAAGGTGACTCAACTACCTATAACAAAACTAGCAAGATTTACCCTTAAATGCATGTTGTTACTAGTTGTTTACTTTCCAGTTCTACTTAATTTTATCCAAAAACCCGAGTGTGTGTGTTTCCGAAAGCATGTGTTGACAAACATAAACAATAAATCATGTGAGGGAAAACCGACATTACTTTTAATTGTGTAAGTTACACACACACACATACACGACATTTGAATGTAGTGGGTGATAAAGCTCAGTGTGTTTTTTCTAAAGATCTTTCATGTTTTGGAGTTTCTTGTAAATAAGTGATTTATCCAATTGAAAAAAAAATCACTTCTCATTTGTTATTGGATATATGGATGTTGGAAAATTTTATTGGATATAGGCCTGATTTTTGAGAAATACTATAACTTGCCAAAATTCTACAAACAACTTTTTTTCGAAATAAATATTGAATATTATATAACCTCGATTTTTACTTTTTATTAATTTTTTTACGTAACCTATGACTACATTTCTATAAAAAAACGATTTTTTAAAATTCAAAACAAAAAAAATCATGCATTTACGGGTTAAAAAATAACAAAACAACATGACGAAAATGTTGAAAAGTTCTGATTGGGATGATTTAAACCTACATCAGAAACAAAACAAAAAAGAAGTACGGTTCTCGCTGAAACTATTTCTGTGCTATAAATATTCGAACAGATATTCTATTCCGAACTGCGGTCGACTGCTACTTCCACGCAACTTTGTTGCGCACGCCGTCAGGAACTGGCGCGGAGAAAGAGAAATTAACTTTTTTTTAAATAAAAAAGCAATATAGTAAAAAAAAATGCTTGTGAGGAAAGAAAAACACAAATTCTCTCGGTTGCAGAATGCAAGTTTCTACTTGCTCAAGAAAGGGGGGAGAGAGAAGTCGGCGCACGCGCAGTGTATACCTTGGCACGCGCGTGACATGGCGCGAGGGACGGCGGCCAATCAAGAACACTTTAGGGGGGGTAGAAGCAAGAAAATGTATCCCCCCACACTCTCCTTAACTCCGAGACGAAAACTGACTCGGCCGCGCGCGATCTTGGAACGATAGAGGAGAATATTTTCCTTCGAATTCGCTAAAACGTAGAACGCGTTTTCGTTGCCTTCCGGTTGCAGTAACGGAAAGACCTTTGCAGCAACACCGGAGATTATTTTCGTAGTCTAATTAGCCTTTACAAAGGACGAAATGGTTGTTACGAAAGCTTAAATGGTACTGATGTAAGATGTCTTTCTCTGACAGTGGAAAGAGAAGGAAAAGACGTTGGCGAACAAAGAAATATCACGAGCCTTAATATCTTTTGTTGACTGCGCCGTTTTACAGAAAGCAACATATTACTACATAAAATAAATACAAATAATTAGGAATTTTCTTTAATATAAAAATATGTTTGATATTTCTTGTCAAATGGAGACGAGACAAAAAAAAAGGGCTAAAATGTAATTTCGTTTTATGTGTTCATAAGATTCTCTACGTAGTTTTAAAATCTTCCAAACGAAATTCGCAAATATTTTCTAAAAAACGTTAATATTTTGCACCATTTTTCTTTCTTTTTTTCGAAATACATTTAAAATTCTTTTTGTGATTAAAAATACCTTTTTTATAAAATTCTCACTTGTATGTATCTATATATATTTAGCCGAAATTTTTTGTTATACCATGATATTTCTGGATCTATTTGACTTACAGGCTTAAAATTTAGTGGGCTACAAAAGAGGTTTTGTGAAAATCGACCCTCAAGGGGTGATGCCAGGGGGGGTGCTATCGATAAATATTACCGTGTTTGAAGTGTTGGACTCACATACTTGAAACTAACATACTAAACACATTCTCCTTTCTTTTTATGGAGTAGAGATTCACTACCAAAGAGATTTTGTGAAAATCGACCTCAGAGGGGCGTTAGAAAAGATTAAGGGGTGTTATGGAAAAATATATGTACCCGATTTTGAACGATTAAACCTACAGACTTGAAATTTGGTGGGAAAGTTTCTTTCATGGAATAGATATCTGCTAAGAACGGATTTTGTGAGAATCAACCCTAAGGGGTAGGAGGGGAAGGGCGTAACAAACATATTCCTGTTTTTAAACTATTAGAATTCTGACTTGAAATTCGGCTAGTATGTTTATTTTGTTGAGCAGAGATCCACTGAAAAGGGGTTTTGCGGAAATCTTCTGTGGGGGAAAGGGGTTATGGGAGCGTAAAAGATAATTGTACTTCAATTTTAGAAATTCAAGTCATGTCCTTTTCAGTTCCTACTATTAGTTCACTCTCTCCCTATATTATATATATATACAGTGGCGTACTCAAGGGGGTGCCCGTGACCGGAACCCCATTAAAGCTCTTGTTTTTTTTTCGATTGTGATTAATGAAAAAGAAACAAAGTTTCTCAAAATAAAACTTCCTACGGCCTGTTTGAAAAATCGTTCGATTTGAAAATTTTTTATTTCTTTTTGATAGATAATCAAAATTTTTATAAAAAATAGATTTTTTGTTAGCCAGGCTGATGATTTTGGTAATGCATGAACATCTCGGGGTTGAATTATTTTATTCTTTCTTTTATAAATCTTTTGGTTGTTATAATATATTCATTAAAATAAATCGTTTGCTATTGCTCTCTAATCCAGGGGTGTCAAACTCGCGCCCCGGCCAATATATCCTTACACAGTATATAATACAAAATAAAATTTAAAAAAAAATTCTCCCAAAATTGGAAAGAAAAAAAAAAGTAGCAGAAGAGAGATGTCAAGTGTCAGGATATAAACATTAATTTTTTTTGTTCTTTTATATATGTTTATTTTAATGTATTACGTTTCTATGAATATTGATTTTTTTTTTTTTTTTTTTTATTTTTTGCGGCCCGTTGTAAGTTAAATTTTGTTTGCTTGGCCCGAGTTAGCTGTTAAGTTTGACACCCCTGGTGCAACCGATGATCGTTTCTTAGACCGATTTAAAAAAACATAATTTGTTAAGGTCCCTATTGTGGCCGAAACCGTGGCCCCGGGCCAAGTTGGAACATGCCTAAAGATAAGGGTGTCAAATTCAAAACCTAACTTGGGCCAAGTGAGTGAGTGAATATTAACGTCGCACTGTTCAGCTACACGAGGGCTTTTGGCGACGGACCTCCTCATTTTGAACCACGGTCAAGTGACAAGGACGACATCTGATATCTGGCACCCCCTCTCCTAACTACCGCACCACACCAACGGGAGGATGTTTCAGCTCTCGACAGATTGAACGTGCATCACTGCCCTACACGGCGGGTCTTTAGTGGAACTGGGCTCGAACTCGTGACAAGCCAGCCAAGATCCAATACTTTGACCACTAGGCCACCGCGGCCTCCTAACTTGGGCCAAACAAACAAAATTTAACTCTAGGTGAGCCTCACAAATAAAATAAATAAATCTTCATAGAAACAGAGTTTTTATGAAGATTGATTTTTTTTAATATAGATTTTTTTGTTCCTTTATATATGTTTATTATAATATATTATTTCAAATAATACATTATAATAAATAATAAATATATATATAAAGGAACGAAAAAAATTAGTATTTAAGTCCAGGCACGGACACCTCACATCTCTGCTTCTACTTTTCTTCGGGAGAATTTTTTTTATATTATTAAAAATTATTGTGTGTCGATCTGTTGACCGGGCCGCAATAATATTCGTTGTAAGCCGCGAGTTTGACACCCCTGCCTTTGGAAGACGTCACTGATTAGCATCCCGCTAAAATGCAACACGGTGGCCATTATAGATCTCTGTTAAGTGACGAGGATGATACCTGATCTGTTACCTCCCTCTCCTAATTACCACACCACACCAACGAGAGGACATTGGACCTCGACAGATTTAACGTATATTGGCCTCCTCTACACGGTGGGTCTTCAGAGGTATTAGAGGCTCAAATTCATGACACGTCGGCCACGTGATCTTGACCATTAAACTTTTCTCAGCCACATTTTATTTTATTTTGTTTTTTTGTAATGACCCTAGAGAGAGAGAGAAAAATACATGCACAATAAAGTTGCTGTGGAACATTGGCGTAGCTAACCCTCCGAGGGCCTTGCATCAAATTTCCTTGAGTGTCTTTTTTTTAAAATGGGAGTTTAGTTCATGTAATTTTTTACTAGGGATGGCGATTTCAGATAGATTAATCGAAAAATAGATTTATCGGGCCAAAAAAATCGATTTTTTAAATCGATATGTAGCAATGAATCGATATTTTATCTTAGAGAATCGGTACTTGATTTTTTCTGTTTGGGTAAAAACGATAAAATTTTAAATTGAAATTTTTAAAAAATCATTTTGTTGACCAAGTATTCTGTTCTTGAGTAATATAAATAGAATAAATACTTCAATTTTAGATATTAAATCACAGCAACAACTTCCACAAAATAATAGTGAAGAAGGGGAAGCAATAGAAGGAGCTGATACGGAAAAGGAATTTGGGATTTTCGGAAGTTGCTTGTGAAAAAGCAGCTCCCTACATGCACTGGAAAGTCAGGGCTTAACGGAGAATTTAAACACTATTTATGGCAGGCAGTTGTACACCTGAAGTATGATCCTATATTTTACTCTGGCAAGAACAAAACAAAACAAAAACTCTATCATCACGTTTACTCAATAACCATGATATAAATGAGTATCGTCCTTGTGAGCGTCTTTTTTCGATTGCCGGCAACATCGCAAGTGATGAGCGGAACCGTTTGGATCCCAGTAGACTTGACAGACTGTTATTTTTAAAAAGCTTAGATATTAAGCATTGGGAACTATAAGCTATATTATCTATTTTCTATACTTTTTAACGTAACAAATACATTTCGAAAATAAATGTCTTCTTTTATACCTGATACTTTGATAAGGTAGTAAAAATATTTGTAATTGTCGAATTCCCTGAACTAAAAATTCCCCCTGATTTTACTGATAAGAGATCGTTTATTATGGTATCTTTCTTGTTTTTCATACAATGGATTTATATTTACAATGTAAATGCAGACTTGAAAAAAAAATCAATTTTTTAGAAATCGATTTTTTATATCTCGATTATTTGTGAATCGATTCATTGGTTACGATTCGAATCGATTTAAAAATCGATCTTTTTCGGAAAGAAGCGCTATTCCTACTATTGATGACATTTTACAATTTTTTTTTTACTTACATATGTTGGGGTCCATGTTTCTTAGGGATCCCGTGTCATTGATACGGCTGATTTGGTGGTAGCTACGCTCCTGTCGTGGAAACATTTTTTATTTCCAATAATCAAAAAATTTCGACTATTGAAATGTTCATCACGTAGCACTATTTTTTTGCTTCTGCAATTATCTTTCCATTTCCTTTATTTTTTTATGCCATTCTGTTAAATTCTGACTCTTAAGCACAGACGAACACTTCAGAAGAACGTGTCATTTCCCTCCTATCCTGCGAACAATTAGAAGTGATGCAACTACAGTCGAGAAAGAAGCAGGGACGACGATGTTTGGCAATCCCTGCTCGCGTGAGTGATACCCATCTTTCACATCCGCCAGCCACGCTTGGGAAGGGGGACGCAATCAGAGCGTCCCTCGCGTGCTGTCGCTCTCCGACGGAAACGGGCACCTGTCGTCCCGATGCTTATCGGCAACAGGTGCCCCGAGGACGCCGTGTCCATGCCTCAGGGGTCGTCAAGTGGAACAAAGGCTCCTGAAATCATCTGCAATTAATTTGTTTCTTTCTGTCTAAGAACAAAACTTGTTGCAGGTACTGATGAGTTCGAATGCACCGAAAATGTTCGAATGAAGTGAGTTGTTGAGTCACATAGGAATATCTAGTTCTGTGTCTGTCCACAAAAAAAACTCTCTGAGGCTTATTTTTTCTTTGGGTGAGCACGGAGCCGCCCAGCAGGGCCTGACAAAAATGGAAAATGCAAAGCCAAAGCAAAAAAATTATCATTCAAAAAGAAACATTTTTCATATAGATACACACCTATAAAACTTGAACAACGAACAAAAAGTCAGCATATATATATATATATATATATATATATATATATATATATATATATATATATATATATATATACAATTTTAAACTCTAAAAAACACAAAATAATTCCAAATTAAGGACAAAATTATCTGTTATTATTTCAAACGAGAAAAATGTAAGAGAAGGAATCGCCCATTCCAGCAGGCCAATTTCTTCGGAAAAGAGTTAACAGATGGTAGGGATCACAAATGTTTTTATTTTAACTTATAGCTAACCAAAACTAAAACAAAACATCTTCTGTGGCTCTCCGCCAAAAACTTATTACCTCTGTCCTCTTTTGGATAGCTGACACCAAACATCGTATAGGTGAAAGAAATGTCCATTGTGACCCTACTCCAGGATATGGAGAAAGATACTAGTGAAAGATGTGTAAAAATATCACAAATTTCCTTATTTAAGATATATTCCTGCCTGGAACTCTTCAAGTTTCAACATAAAAGAAAACTGACACTAAACATGCAGAGTACAAAATAAGGAAATAAAATACATTAAATAAAATATCAAATTTACACCCAATAATATTTCAGAAAATATATCAAATATTCTGTAACACAATATATATATATATATATATATATATATATATATATATATATATATATATATATATATATTCAGATTGGATCCAAATGCCGCCCTTAAAATGTGCCACCCAGGGCAGGGATCCGGTTTGTCCGGTCCGAGAGCCGCCCCTGCGCCCAGATAGTATTATGGAACGGTTAAGCGACGCTGACTGTGCTGCGCTGTTGCTCCTGGGTTCGAATCCCGGAGAAAATATTATAGAAGTTAGTCAATGTACAGTGCCTGTGTAGCGTGGGGCACACTAAATAATCGTCAAGCCTTTCTTGAGAGGTTGGTGAGAAAGGGAAAGAGAGGTGTGAAGCCCCCTGATCACTCCCAAGGTGTTTGCCCTCAAATTGGGGAGGAGCAACATACTCATGGTGCTCTAACGTGCAGCTAATAACAGTAAACTAGCTCCTTGCCACGATGAATTTCGTGGGCCTTGTTATATCATGTGGCATTCGAAACAACAAAAAATAAGTACGGTCTTCACCTAACTCGAGTTACTCAGTGGTCCTTTCTCATGGGATTTACTGTCTTTGAGATACTCTAGTCATCCTTCACTGTATTCATCCCTCTTATCCTATTTATTGTTTTTACCTTTCCTCGATCAGACCGCAGGGTCACATGGTTTAAAGTAGGGGTCAACCCGTAGCCCGCGGCGGTCCACTGAAGGCAAAATGCCTTCAGTGGACATTCATGGAACTGATTTCATGGCATTTAACTCAGTTTCGCAACAGCCCATAAGGGGCAAGGCCTACTGTGCCCAACTCAGTATACGCGACCTTGGGCCCTCAGGTGCATGACCAGATGTCCCCATCATGTGGTCAGTCTGACGCGAGACCCCAGTGTTCAGTTCCTAAGCAAGCTTCGTACTCAGTTATAGACCTACTGAAAAGATGAAAGGTTGAGTCAACATTACCTAGCCCGGGGTTTGAACCTCGGACCTGTGGTGTGGAAGCGCGATGCACTAACTCACTCAGCCACTGGGCTTCGAAGGCATTTTAGGTGCTCTTCATTTAATTCTGAGGCAATTTCAGGAAAAATTGCCTTGTCTGTTTTCTGTCGTAAAAAACGCCATTTTTTTCTGTTATTCTTGATACTTAAAACATTTTATTGTATATACTTGATATCCACTTGAGATAAAGTTTTCTTAAAATGACAAATTTTTCAAAAATTTCATTACATCTTAAATAATTTTAAAATAAAAAATCTGACTATGCAGTAAATCTCAGAAGGAAAGATAGACTCTTATCTTTAACCCGCAAAGGATTTTAATTTGACTTCCATTTAACGTTTTTGAAACCGATAGATATATACACATATGTAACACCATCTCTTCCCTTAGAATCAGTTTTTTCTTTAAATAAAAAAGGGAGCTTTGTTTTAAAGTTCCTGACTACATTATTTTTTGACAGTCGTGTGGCCCGCGGAACATTGTAAATTTATTGATATGGCTCGCTGATATAGTGGATTTATTGATATAGACATCTAGCGTTACAGTTTGAAAATCCCTATTTTAAAGTATTAGCGTGAACCTCAAATCTTTATTTGTTATAAAATTTGCAAAAATGAATCTAAAATCTCAGCAAACTGCATCATAATAATTTTCATGTTGCAGCTTAAAAAACAGTTGGAGGCGCCGGGTATCGATCCCGGTACCTCTCGCATGCTAAGCGAGCGCTCTACCATCTGAGCTACGCCCCCTTCGAGTTGATAAGTAATTCAAATCAAGCAACATTTAATCTATTGAACTACATTTGGTAGACAATAAAGTGGGTCACACCGGAACGTTGAGTTGATATGTTGAACGAAGTTAAGTGAAGATATGCATGCAGGAAAAGTCACGTGATGGCATTTTGAAAACTTAATTAGAAAACCCGTTTTCTACCAATACAGAAGGGAATAATACAAAGAGGCCGTTTTTAACCTCCCCGGTGCACTTCAAATTTTAAACCTCCCACTATTTCCAGAGCACCTCCCTCCTACAGTTCTTACTTTGCCAGTTTTGGTTTGAGAGGGATTTTCCTTAACTCTCTTATATCTTTTTTCCTTCCTTTGTTTTTACTCTTTGGAGAATCTTTCCAGTATCCACCACCTATGGACTCGCCGTTCACTGGACTGGCAACGAGCAGCCGTAAAGAAATGATAGTGGCATGATTTGACCACTTTTGTTCATTTCTTACCTTGCGGCATCTCTGACCACCCACCCACCCTTTTGTAAATTAGTACAGTAAATTAATGAAATCGTTTACAATAACAGTAAAGAGTGTACATTATTACGTGAACAGTTTTCAACTTGTTAATTTTCATCTTTTTCATCGCTTACCGCTTTACTATTTTTTACTTTTAGTCATTCTTATTCTTTGTTAAGTCAATGTCATTGTACTTAGTTAGAAAATAACAAAGGTTTTCTTCTAGCTTTGGTCATTTCAAAATCACGAATGACATTACTGTTATCAATTTCCATTGTAATATCATTCCGAGTGTATAGCAACCTCAAATTGTTAAGCTTTTCATTTTCCATAATAGATCTCATACGGTAACGGTAACGGTTATACATTTACGTGGAACCTTAGAGATAGCTCTATTATCCACTCATCATAATAAATTGAACAGAGAACAATTTGTTGAAGTTACATAAAAATAAAAAGCAGTCCACATTAATTGCAGCGCAATAACGCTGGTGGAGGGTGGTGGAAACTCTCTCCCAGTTGATTTAGTTTCTGTTTCGCTTTCATAGGAAAACGAAGAGAAAATGACGTCACATCTCCATGACAGCAAAGCCCGTCTTTCAACCGTCTGCCGCATCTTGATGGAACGAGGAGAGAAGGGATATATTTTTTAATAACAAGGATTAAAGAGAATAATATTTTAAGTCCGTTACACATTACCTCTAAGATAACTGCGTGCGGTTTTAAAGGGGAATTTTTTAAAAACCCACTTGGAAAAAAAAAGTAAAAAAAGGGGGGTTTGAAATAAGATTGAGGGGTGAAGTTGCCACAAAAAACGCGATCAAAATTTCCATGGCGGGGGGGAATAATTAATGGTGAAGTCTTGAAAGCCAGTTAACAATAAACTCATAATTTTTTAATTCTTTCAAGACATTCTCATCCTTTTCAGACTGGGAAGTGTTGATGGGTGATTAAAATGCTCAGGTCTCTTAAAGAGCTGGAATAAATTGTCGTAAGCCGGGGTTTCCCCGAAAATTCATTAATAGATCTCATTTCAGTCCACTCTCTTAAGGACAGGAATACTTCTCTCGTGACTCTCAAGGTGATAGTATGTTCGCTTCAATTTTAATTTCTTCCCCTTTTTTTACCCTTCAATTCTTTGCGCCCTATGCAAATGCCTAGCGTGCCTGAGCGACAAAGCGGCCCTGGGAGAACAACAATGTAAAACTCCAACAAAATTGACCAAATCTTTTCCTCAAAGGGTTTTCTACGCCCGTCAGTATCCACCGTCCAGATTCCCCGCGGGGACTTAACGATGGGTGATCTTGGTCCCAAACCATTCTCCAAAGAGGAATTTGGGGTTTAAAAAAACCCACTCGATAGGGGTGTTTGGCGTCATAACCTGTCAAAAGATGGAACTGAGCTACAGCTTCACGAAGTGGGCAGCTGGGAATGGTGATGAAACCCAGCCTCCACGGCGTTTTGTCGAGGAACTGTAAATTTAAATTTCGAGGCAATAACAATGTTCGGCGATAAGCAGTTGACCTTTGCAGGGGTGTTTGTTTGAAAATTGACCTACCGTCCCCCAGTTGCAAAGCAGGGGGACTAAGACGGAAGAAATCCCTATTCGGACCAGCCGTTAAGAGCTTTTATTCCTGTCCTTTTGTTGTTTGCGCTTTGCAGAAGGAGGCGCCGCTGCATATCCTCTTCCTAGAGAAGAAAGTTGTTTTTTCTGTTTGGCTTTATCAACAACATTGAGAGAAGGCTGTTTTCAGCCAATTACTGCAATTATTATATATCTCTAGTAGGGTTGTCATTTGGAACGTTTTTCCATTGATGATGTGGTCAATCTCTTGTTGAGATGGCAGAACTAATAGACACATGTGCCGTTTTGAATCACTAGCCGTGATTTACTGAGAATGTCTTAGTCAAACTCTTTATGGAATGAATGTATAATCAACCAGTATCGTAAGGCTATGCTGCCATCTAGTGTTCAATTCCTGGGTCACCAATTCGGCGACAACCTGTTGGTGACAGATTGAAAAGCGGATGAAGCCAAATGGCTGGAATTGCGGCTTGGAAATCGGAACAAAGGACATCCTTAGTAAATTTATCTTCAATGGACAATAACTGTTTTAAAGCAATCTAAATAGCTTCCACCTCTCCGTCGAAAGCCGTTCTGAATTTTCCTGGAGAAGCTTAGAATGAAAAGAAGTTTTGAAAAAACTCCTGATACCCACAGTCAAATAATCATTAAAGAGGTAATCCGTATTAACATGCAGCAACTCCGAATCCAGGTACCTCACACCATTTGTTTCCAAGGTATATCTTAGGATATCTGAAGAGTTTTCTTTCTAGTACAAGACATCCCAAGGTTCAAATTTATTTCAGTCAGTACCAAGTCCAGTAGGTTTAATGACTAAAAATTCTTGAACATTATTAGATAGCTCATATTTATTTATGATATTTTGAATGCACTAAATAAAACCATTTTGTGTCTTCAAGTTTCCCGTCTTAAATCGGTAATTAATCCAATCATCAATCAATCTAATTAGCTTCTCGCGTTGAAGAAAAGCTTTTATCTCGATAACAGTTTTAATCGATTTATTGTTTGTCAATAGAAGCATAGTGCAAGCGTTTCCTCGTTACACGGACGTTCTCTACCTCTCTTGTCATTTTTGAAGCCCAGGGGCGAGTAGAATAGTCGGATTTCTTCTTAAAATGGGACTGCATTTACATTTCCTTACATCCTGGGGAGAAACAGATGTTGAGCTGACTCTTGAACTGTTTGATGCTTCTCCTCTTTTCTTCTCCGTGGTAGCCTAGTGGTCAAGGTAACGGAATCATGGCTGGCGTGTCATGAGTTCGAGTCCAAAGCCCAGTACCACTGGAGACCCGCCATGTAGGGGAGCGATGCACGTTAAATCTGTCGAGAGCTCAAACCTCCCATTGGTGTGGTAGTTAGGAGAAGAGGGTACCAGCTCAGGTGTCGTCCTCGTCACTTGACCATGGTTCAAAATGACGAGATCCGTCACCAAAAGCCCTCGTGTAGCTGAACAGTGAGGTTAATACTAACTCCCTCACCCGACATCCAGTGGTGAATAGATTCATCAGATGGCTTTTCTTCGCAGCGATCTATAAGAAGGGAAACACCTGTTTTGACGGAGTTCCATTCTTTCGTTCCCTCTCACATGTGGCCATGATACACTTGTATGGAAAGGAGTGTTGCCTTTTTGTGAGGAAGAAATGTCAAAGAGTGTCAAAGTGACAGGTCCATTTAAAGACTATATAGTTTTCAAGATGCGGTGATAAAGATTTTCTCAGTCGTGGCAGACTTTTATCCTGGAAAAACAAATGGAGGTTGAGATGATAACAAAGGGCGCCGAGTTCAAACCCGTGGCCCTCGCCAATCAGAAATTATTCGGGGCGTGAAAGAGGCTCTCCCAGTGGGTTTTAGGAGATGGTTTGGAAGGTGACCGGGAATCTTTATCGAGACGAACGAAAGAGGAAAATAATATTTTCCCAAAGCTGTTTGATCCTTTTCTCTACCCAGGAATTAAGTAAATTTTGGGGTCAAGACGTTACAATAGCATCGATAGGTGTCAATTTAACGGCTCCGATTATTATTGATTGGTTTTGTAAAGTTTCCAACTTCCTTAAAACCTGGTCGCTTACTGCTGTAAGTGGTTTACAGAAGTAGGTAATATAAAGCTATATTAGTAATATTTAAAACTGATCTATTAGATATCCATGAGGATCCTGCCAAGCGTTTAATAATAGTTTTCCTATTTAGAAAGCGATTAGAGATTGATTCTATGTATGACCTCCAGTTTAACGTATTGTCAAAAGTCACACCAAGTAATTAAATTTGTTGGTTGTGAATAAGAGCATGATTCCTGTATTTGAGAAAGTTCCTGATGGGTGAGCAAAAAAGGCTGCACAGCAATTTTTTCCAGATTTCCTCTTCTTCAATGGCTCAACAGCCCCGGGTAAGCCTTGGCCTTCAGCAGAAGTCTTCTCCATGCATCTCTACTTTCTGAAACTGTTTTCCAGTTTTTAACCTTTTAGATATTAAGACCTTTTTAACAATCAATCGATCTTAGCGGGATCGGCCCCGAGGTCTATTACCCATGGGCTTTGCTAGAAAGATTTTTTTTTTTTTTGCAGCAACTACCTTCATTCATTCTATAAAGATGACCAACCCATTTAAGTCAATGTAATGTGGCGAATTTTATACACACACAATATCAGGTTGTTTGTAAATTTTCTTTTCCAGATTTACAATTGTATTATTTTCTATGTTCCATTTTGAAAATATATCAAGTGCTTGAATAAGTCTTTGATTTTGGAGCGGGAGTCCAAGTGACAAGATCATGAGCAAATAGTAGACATCGCAGACCTCTTACAGTCTTTAAAGCGGAGGCAAAGTCATTAATATATATATTGTGAATAACGTACAACTGCTAACTGCACCCAGTGTTAATCCTGTTTGCAAGTTATAGAATCTAGAGTAGTCGTTTCCATATCAGATATGGAAACGCAGTGGCACAACAGCCCATGAGGGCCAGGGCCTACTGTGCGCATCTCAGTATACGTGACCATTGGGCGCTGAGGTGCATGAGCAGATGTCCCCAAGGTGGTCAGTTTGAAGCGAGACCCCCAGTGTTTAAGTCCCCAAGCAAGTTGGGTACTCATTTATCGACCCATTGCAGTAGGGATGAAAGGCCGAGTCGACATTGCCCAGCCCGGAAATAGAACCCGGACCTGTGATGTGGAAGCGCGATACGCTACCACTTGACCACTGGGCCTTCATATCTGATTCTGTTGTTGTTGTTTCTCATCCCCGAGATCAGCAGAGCTAGATCAGGTCCATGAGTCCATTCACCCTGAAGAAGTCCAAAACCAATAGGGGATCTTGAACCAAGTCCTGGCTGGTAAGCCCCAAACAAGATAAAATGTGGCCAGGGGAGGCCTGAGCAGAACACTTAGTGCAAATTTCGAAATGTTTAATGGAATCGACAAAAGTCAATGAAATCAGACGACCGCTAAGGAAACGAGTAAGCGCAGTTTGATCTCGTCTACTGCTGCCCCGAACCAAGGAGCCGCCAGGGTATTTGCTCTGATACCATGGGTGCATCTGTGGGATCATCCAAATGGCCTTATTCTTTGCTTTATACTTCGAAAATAGTTCCAAATAAGTAAGAGGAGCGGCAGGCGTTGCAGTTTCGCCATCACCAGCCCTGGCTAAGCTGTATACAATTTTGTTCCCAGCAATGTTGACATGGGACGGGATCCACTGGAAGAGGATCTGACGAGAAAGGGAAAGTCTTTTTAGGATCTTGAGGATGTCTGTACCAGTGTGATCCCTCACGTGATGCCGATTGGCCAAGTGCTGGATGGCACTTCTATCCGAAAAAATCCAGATATCGTGTAGCTGTGGAAGCGACTGAATGGAGTTCAGTCCCTCTAAAATTGCAACAAGCTCGAAACGAAATACCGAGCACGAGTCCGGATTTTTTCACTGGATTTTAATTTCCTGGTCCTGAAAACTAACATAGATGCCACTGCCAGAACAGTCACTACCAAGTCCACTTTGTCCAGATAAAGTCTGTAGGCTCCGGAGCTAAGTCAGTCTTCTGCCACCGATGCTCCAGGTATCTGACCATAGAAGCTGCTTCTTACTCCATCCATCCATCCATGAAGATATCCGATTCTAATCTGATTAAATACCAATCCGCAGCTTCATTAGAGAAAAAAATATCTGATTCTACAGATACGTTGATCAGTAAAGGGCTTGATCTTCTTAAACATGTTATCACAAATTCCAAGACTTTAATTTTTTTTACGGCCTCTCCCTTCACACCAAATCGTATGAGCTTTTAAAATCAACATATACTGTGGCAAAGATATTTCTATTATCCAATGCATCTTTAATAATTTGACTGAAGAAAGTAACCTGATCTGTTGTTGAATGGTTTCTTCGAAATCTAGTATGTTCTTTAACTATTTAAGTATTGTCTTCCAAATACCAATTTAACCCTTTCCCGGCAGGCGAAACGTACCATACTGGCTCATCCCGAGTGTAGCTCGGGCTCTGTGAAAGTTTACACTGAGTAATTGATCTTTCCCGAATTATTTCACACGTGCTTTTTATGGTTTCAAATAATTGAAAAGTACCACTCGGTGGAATTTTCTGTAAAAAGGGGACGTCTTTCTGCTGAGCATCCCCCTTCACACTTGTCTGAAAGACACTTTGTTCCCTACATTCCCCCAACGAAAACTAGTTCAACAAGACAGTGAATTATTTGCTGCTCAAAGAGAGTAAAGGGAAGAAAGTAAGCAGAGAAAAAAGATTCTACTGTTCCGATAGCGATGTCGGGTTATGTGCAGTACCGTGTTTTCGAATTTATCATTCGCGATCAAATTTTGATTAATAATTTCATAATCGTTTATGTAAATGCAAAAGATGTAAATAAAATTGGTAATTAGAGATAAAAGCTAGGTATTATATAAGCCTTATATTCATAGTTAGTGTGAATTGACTCAAGAGTCTAATGATTTCTGCCATGCAGAAAGCCAACTTTACAGGTAAATTAATCATTTATTTAAATAGATTTTCGCATTAATTTTTTTAAATTTTGGCAATAATTTTTAGGCGTAAAAAAATTGATATTTTTTTATCCGTAACCCAGAAATAAAATGAACCTAGAATGGGTTAATCTATTTACAATTAATCTTTCCTTAGTCTTACCAAGTATACTAGTGAGGGATACTGGGAGGTTACGGAGCCGTTTTGGGTCTTTATCTTTTTTTAAAAATAGGTATGACAACAGCTCTCTTCCACTGAGTGGGCTCAAGTCCTGTCTCCCAAATCCTGTTGAAGGCATATGGCTTCTTCACTGTTTTACTCATGTGCTCTAAAAATTCCCCATGAATGTTAACATCTCCTGGGGATTTCTTTACTCTCAAAAGCTCAAATTTAATTCTTCAGTTGTAATAAGCAGTAAAAACATCATGAACCTCACTTGAGTTTAATTTTATTTCAGTATTTATACGATCTCTTCTAATTAGCCTTGATGTTTTACGGGCGGAAAGTCCCTTTCTCTGAGTTTTTACATAGGTTTGGCATATAGCTTTTGCCACAGCTTTGTCTGAAATTAGACTTCTTAAATTAAATAAAATTGGTTCTTTTTTTATAGGTGTAGTTCTTTTATTTTGAAGAGTTGACAAAAATTTATACGTTCTCAAGCTATCATATTTGTAATTGATGTTCGAGAAAAAAACCAGTAAAAGTTTTCCATTTGGCTACCACAAGGCAGCTTTCCTAAATACTGACACTTGTTTTTCCCCGCAGGATTGCATCTTTTGGTTGTTTTGGACCAGAGGTTCCCAAACTTTTTTTGTCTCATAGACCCCTTGACAGGTTGTTCGGTTTTCGGTAGACCCCTACTTGTACCTAATATTGAATTTTTGCAAATTCATCAACTTTCATCAACGTCTCTCAAATTGCGGGGCGCGCCCCCCTAAGGGGGCGTGATAACCCTACTAGGAAGACGCAAGCATATCGAAAAGTCAAAAATAAAGGATTTAAAAAATTACAAATTTACTGAAAGGAAGCAAAATAAAATATACGATCGGACATAATAAAAAATAAAATACATATTTACACTGATATAATATACTTATAAATGTATCAGTACTGCACAATATATTTGATAATTAATCTCACAATACTAAGTTAAGAACAAGTTTAATAATTATTAGTGATTCACATAGGCTAATTATATACAAAATTTAATACTTATCCTGATAACTTGTACGGTTATGATTAAAATCGTATTGTAGTTTTTACATCAAAGTTCATTATTATTGCATTCAATTCATCGTTATTGTATGAAAGGGGGCGCGATGGAAATTATGATTGAAAATTGGGTCACAAACATTGAAAGTTTGAGAGGCACTGACTTGCATGTCTTTTTGACAGCTGGTATAGAGTTACTAACTTTAAAAGGTTTAAATTTCTAACTGTAGTGTTTAAAACTTAAAAAACACATGTTAATTAATTAAATTAAAATTTAATTAAAGCCTAAAATGATTGTTACATAAAATAACTGAGCAACAAACCAATGCTTTTAAAGGGAGAGGTGAATCTGTGGATTTAATAAAAAATTTTCAACATTTGGCATCAATCTTGTTGGTTTTAACCCTAAATATCTCCTCTATATTGTCCAGTACTTTATTTTTCTCACAATTCCTACTATTAGCATACTCTCTATTTATTTATTTATCTTCGCAGAATTTTCAATCGTTAATAAAATACATTTTAAAGCGCTCAATTGAGCTATAATTTTATATACATGATTTTTTTGGATGATAATACAATAATTTAATTATAATTAATAAAAATTAATGGATTAAAACTAATTATTTAAAGAATTATAAATACAGTCACGTTGGCATCATTTTTAGCGAATTGTGTCAAAACTTGTAAAGGTTTTTTTTCTCACGTTTTAAAGCATTCAGTTGTACTGAAATTTTATTGACACGATGGTTTTGGATGACAATACGATACTTTAATGATAATGAATAGAAATTAATGACCACTTAATGTTGTGATTCTGTCCTATGTATATACATATTTATATTAATTGTAACTATTTCATAAAAAGTAGCTAAAATAAAAAATTTCTTTGTTGATCTAAGTAGGAATTGACTTAATTTTTTTTTTATACATTACTTGTTTTTGTTTTGTTTTGGAGATTAGCAAACCCGCTGGAACTTTTTTTGAATCGGGAAAACAATTAAAAACTTTCTATAATTTTGGATAAATAACAGGTATACCTTTTTACCGCCAAAATTGCTTACATCCGTTTCTAAACTTTACTTTAAGATCTTCTTTAGTGCTCATTCCTAAAGCCTAACTCTTGTAATTCAATTTTTTTGCAATATGGCCATATGAATTCATTGCCTGCTGTGGTATTACCCTACTCAAAGCATTCTCAAACATAAATTCAAAATAAAAAAGGGCATTTAACTATTCAAAGGGGTTTAAAACACCTTTTTCCTGGCAGATTATTTGTACAATTGAAAAACTGGAAAACTTGCGACGTCCAATGTTATATTCCTTTAGTTTAATTCTGGCCGGAAACGCTGAAATGATGGTCACTGTTTTAATAAATTTCCTGTCACCTAGTAACTGCAAATTAACCTCGTTTAATTTAGTAAATAAATATATAAAATCTTGTTTTTCCATGTGATTAAATTCTCTTTTAAAATTAAAGTCACGATTTTGGTTTATGGTTGAATGGTTATTGGGGCACATGATCTCGAGAGAGGTCTTCCTATCATAAAGGTTGGTTGTTGAGCATTATAGAGGATGATTTGCCATGATTGAGGGGTAGTTTAAAAAAGATTAAGAAGTAATACAAAAATAAACAGAAAATTATAATATACTTAAATTAAAATAGACTTAAAGATCAAATAATTAAAATTAAAAATTGTGACCAATGGAAAAAATTTAGGTAAAAAATTACAATTGCAGGAGCTTATGTTGTCTGCGTTATTGTGAGAGTGATGTTGTATCGGTCGGCGCTGCCAACTAACCGGAGGCTAGCGAACGGACGATTAATTATTGAGTTTTTGGTTTAATGAAAGCCACTATTGTAAACCTCCGTTTACATCTCATGGACCCCCAAAGGGGGTGATGAAATTCCTCACCCCCTTTTTCTCTTATATAATTTAAATTAGAATTTATTTGAGAACTATAAGTCTAAAACCTGCTCTTATTAGTATATTCTAAAACCATTTCTTATTAGTATAGAGCTCCGAAATCCTTATCAGTCAGAAGGGGAAATACCATCCTCCCGGTCTAGCCCCAGGGGAGAATTTCCACCTCCTTTCGCTCGCCTGCTCCTCCTGTTCCAGAACCGGTATATTTTAGCTACTGACCACTTTGGGAATCAATGGTTTAGACCAGGGGTGTCCAACCCAAATGACCTTGCGGGCCAATTCGGAAAAACATTATGATTTCGCGGGCCGCACATAAAAATATGTACCTTTAATATCAGATTTGGAAACAAAAAACATTTATTGGAGTGAAAATTTAAAACAAAATGAATTATTGTTTTCATTATTTTTCATGTATTCAGACGTAGATAATATAATAATGTTTATATAATATAATAATGAAATGATCAAATAATGTTTAAAATATTACAGTTGCCATTTTCTTGAAAATAACAGTGTTCCTTTTGGATTGATCTTGTTGAAATTTGATTGTGCTGTCATTCGCAAACGATTACGTATATACATTGCCTTTTATCTTAACCATCCTGAATACTTTTTTTAAACTTTAAAAAACATATCTGACTGCCTCTTGCTTTTTGGGCACTCCAAACAGAAAAGGAGGAGAAATGAAAGTCGCACGCACAGAGAATCATGTACCATCCGTAGAGTAAAGGATATGTATAATGCAATTCGAAATTTATTAAAAAAGTAATTTATTTTAGTAAAATTAAATGTAACTGTTGGATAAAATATAAATCTATTTTAATCTAAAGGACATTTCTACTATCAAAAAGGATTTATTTTAAAACATGAACAGTTAACAGGCAAATACATTGTAGATTTATATATATATATATATATATATATAAATTTCCCCTCAAATAAATTTCAAAATGAAAAAACTTTAAAAACCTGATATTTAAATTTTTTTAAAAAAAAGAGTCGGCGGGCCGCGTGTTGAACACCCCTGGTTTAGACAATTCAGCCTCAAGCAATCTCTCTCTCTTTGCCTTAATTTACTCCAATTTCCTTGTCCAAAAGCATTTGAAATTCTTCACTTTTCCTCTTGGAACATTGCGTTTTGTACGCACTGAAATAGATTTTTTAATTCCAGAAATAAATTGCCTTGGATGAGAACAGAAGCTAAAATTTTTCATTCACACTTATTCCCCGGTTTGTTTTGTTAAAAGCTGCCAGTTAGCTTCCTTGAAATTCTACGATGTCTTTTGGCAGGAGGTGTTCTCCGATAGGTCAAATGAAGCGATAATTTGTAGATGCCCAGAGCCTAGGTCTTCGCTTGGAAAAAGTTCTCAGGTCATAGAGAGATGAGTTGTATATCGTTTCCATTGTGTAATGTAAATAAGTAGGTGGGCATTCACCTTCTTTGTATTATAGGTAAGTAGTCAGATGAATCATAAATTAACTCAAGAGAGCTAGAACTCAAGAAAATCCTCGATTTCTGTTCCAACAGCGTTTTATTGCTGGGAAAGTACACCGACAAAGATGAAATGTCCACTCCGTTTCCCTAATTGCTGGGGAAAATATTCTTAAATGGGTGGTCAAGAATTCTGACCCCTGTTGCCACGGCCTTCCCTTAGTGTCCAGGGCTGGAATGGAGTTGGTCTTTCGTTTTTCACGGAAACCCAACAACCCGGTATTTCGGCCCCCACTGAAGAAACCCCCAACCTAACACTGAAAAAAGTAATGATAAATCCTTTGGATTCAAAGACGCAATTGTCGAATTAAGAACATTTTTCTAGACTACCCATTTCTCCTGGAAATGGGCAGACAGTTCAGAAATGCGAAAGGTGACGAGAGAATCGATATCTTCTATCAACATCTCGTTAATAATTCTGATTATCCGACCTAAGATTTCATCTCAGGTGTTTTAATTTCTCAAGATCTACCTTTTATACCTTCCGAGTTAGATTTTTTAAAAATTTTTCTTCCCCGCCATTTCTCTACTCTCCGAGCAACTCGTTCTTCCAATGGGAGACGAGCAGCCCGGCCAATGGGGAGGTTTCCTCTCCTGCCTTCAGATCGCATTTCTTCCCTGCCTGTCTTGTTTCCAAGATCAAGGAGAAAGCTCGCCTGCCGATTGGTCGGACGAGTCACTCACATAGATCCTCTGTCGTCTCGACGACCCTGCTGATTTAAACTTCTTCATCTCCGCAATCCAGTACATAACGTAGTCTTTCTTACTTTAAATTTAAAAGAGCAAGCCAAGAACTCAATGCTATTCCCCAAGTGTTATGATAGGAGATTGGGATCTCTTGCAGAGATTGGGCGCTCCATCGAACTGTCAATATCAATCCAAGACGACAGCGAGCCTGAAGAGAATAGCCCCATATGAGCCGTAAAAGATCCCACGCTCTGAAGGGCTGGGAGACAAAAGATGAAAGAGAGCGCTGAGAGAGAGACGGTGAGAGACCCGGGAGTTAAAAAGGAGAGCGAGATGACCCACGGAAGATAGCTGAGGGGGTCCTCTAGGAAGCAACTACGTAGGGGGATAAAGCGAGCGACGAACGAAGATCGGCGAGGAATTAGCAGTGATGACGCTTTCTGGAAGCTAAAATAGACTAATGAACTGTGGACACTGTTTACTGTTAAATTTTACTGGTGAATATTTCAAGAGCTTTAAAGTTAAATTAATGTTCCTTAGTATAGCTGTACGAAGTTATTGCAAAGCGTTCACGCCCCAATAGGACAATTGTCTTATGATCAGCAAATAACACAGATTATGCTTAATTACTGAAGGAATATATACATCTGGTGGCCTTGTGGTTAGAGCATCGGACTCCAGACCGGAGTGCCTGGGTTCGATGACACCAAATACCCTCCGAGTACACACGGAGTACGTGCTCGTTAAATCAGTGAATCCGGAAGTCTTGTGGGCAGTCACAGGAGAAACCACGGGTGCAGGGGGCTGAAAAATATTTCCCTCCCCTCCAGTTCCATGCCTAAATTATGGAGATAGGTGGTGTTGGACTTCTACACGATAGATGGCGACCTGTCTCAGAAAATGGCAATGTTCCTTTCAAACTTCTAATTTAACGATTTCACTTTTTTCTTCAGATTTCGGAAGAAAGCCTGGAAAAAAATAGTACATGACATTCTCCTATTTGAGGTGGGCCTCCATGAGCGCAAAAACATCCACATTTTGTATTGAAGTAGATCAGTCCTCTTTAACTGAGTCAAGCCATCTCATTGCAAAAAGACGCAGGCTAATGGGTCAATGGACATGGCAGCGACGAAAACGATGAGATTTTATACCGAAAACTGTAGATCACTTTATCATAGAAACGTTGATCAGGGTGCACCACTAAAAGATAGGTCTAGGTTTGTTGAATGTTCAATGATAAACTATTAAAATGCATCATTTTAACCGAGAACAGTCTATGAGCCTAATTTTTTTCCATACATCCAATTTGAAGACAAATCTACCGTATTTATCCGAATCTAAGCCGCACTTTTGGTGCTACTGAAAATTGGATGCGGCTTAGAATCGAATGGTGGAAAAAATTTTTGATTGGGACAATTCGAACATGCTACTCTGACGGTTAGAGCAATTACAGGTTCATCAATGTATTTAAAAGCTTTTAATATTAGTAAAAAAAACAAGTAATATAAAAAAATTAAGTCAATTCCTACTTAGATCAACAAAGAAAAATTTTATTTGAGCTACTTTTTACGCACAATTATAAGTGGTAATTCATTTTTATTAATTATCATTAAAGTATCGTATTGTCATCCAAAATGATCATGTTTAAAAAATTTCAGTTCAACTGAATGCTTTAAAACGTGAGAAAAGCAATATTTTAAAGTTTTGACCCAAGTCACTAAAAATGAAACCAACGTAGCTGTATCAGTAATTCTTTAAATAATTAGTTTCAGTCAATTAATTTTAATTAATTATAATTAAATTATCGTATTTTTACCCAAAACAACAGTGAATAGAAAATTTCAGCACAAATGAGCGCTTTAAAACATGAGAAAAAAACCTTTTCACACACACACACAAGGTTTTAACACAAGTCGCCAAAAGTGATGCCAACGTGGCTATATTTGTAATTCTTTTTGAATGTGTGTGATTAGTTTTAATCAATTTTTATTAATTATAATTAAATTATTGCATTGTCATCCAAAATAATCATGTATATAAAATTTCAGCTCAATGGAGGGTTTTAAAATGTATTTTATTAATGATTGAAAATTCCACCAAGATAAATAAATAAATAAATAAATATATAGAGAGCGTGAGCTAATAGTAGAAATTGAATTAATCATTCCCTTATTATTAATTCTCATTAAAAAAAAATTTTATTTTAGTTTCGTAAAAATATCGGATCTTTTCTCGATAAACCATTTAACACTATTTATTATTTTATGACAAAAACGTGCTGAGAATTCGAGATGCGGCTTGGATTCGAATAAATAAGGTACGTAAAAGTATCTCAGGAGAGATATATCTTTTAAATGATATAAGTGTTAGTAAAAAATCTTTTGAAAAGATTTCTCTTTTATAGGGGTTAAGTTCTGATAAAAAAAAGAAACGAGCCTTACAGTAGTCGTATATGATGTGCAACATCTGACATGTTATCGTGGTAAATAGCGAATAGTAACTTAAATCCTGAAAAAAATGAATTGGGTATGATTGGAAATAATTTTCTATCGAATAATTATATCTTTAATGAAAATTGTATTTAGTTAACACAAGGAGTACTGCAATTTCTTATCAAAAATATTTATTCTTGCTTGATTTGGGGAAGAGTGGATACAATAGACTTGAAAATGGACAAACAGGGATTTCGGTGTCCATATATATTTCTCCGAATCAAACGGTTCGAAAAATTAAAGATTTCCTGCATTTTGTACTTTTAGCATATACCGAAGATGTGTTGTGTGTGGTTCTGGTCTTTTAAATACAAACTATCACTCGCTTCCCATGATTTTGAGTGTGATTGAATCGAGTGAGATTGAATCGAGTGAGATTGAATCGAGTGAGATTGAATTGAGTGAGATTGAATTGAGTGAGATTGAATTGAGTTTTGAATGAAGTATGATTGGAAATAATTTTCTATCGAATTATATCTTTAATGAAAATTTTATTTGGAAGAAATGCAATTTATCAAAAAAATTTATTTTTGTTAAATTTGGGAAAGAATGGATACCATAGATTTATGTTAAGTAAAATATGACACATATACTTGTGATTTCAAAGTATTTAAAAACCGTTGAAAAACAGCGTCAATAACAGTACCACTATTGTCGAAATATTTCGATTTGTATTCATTTCAAGCTTTAATTCATCAGTCAAAAAAGCTATGAGTGGCTCAGCTTCTGGCAAACTGAAGTTAACGTTGAAATCACTACTCAAAATAGTGGGAAGCGAGTAATAGTTTGTTTTTAAAAGAGCGAACCACACACACATCTTCGGTATATGGTAAAAGTACAAAATGCAGGAAATCTTTAATTTTTGAACCGTTTGATTCGGAGAAATGTGTATGGACACCGAAATCCCTGTTTGTCCATTTTCAAGTCTATTGTATCACTCATCCCCAAATCGAACAAGAATAAATATTTTTGATAAAAAAATTGCATTACTCCTTGTGTTAAATAAATACAATTTTCATTAAAGATATAATTATTCGATAGAAAATTATTTCCAATCATACTTGAAACATTTTTTTCAGGGTTTAAGTTACTATTGCTCAGATGTTACACATCATATACGACTACTGTAAAGCTCGTTTCTTTTTTTTTTTTTTGCCTGTAATTTCGCATATATTTTACTCTGGATTTACCCATCTGTGCAAATCACAAAATCATGAAAATTTAATTAACTTGGTAAATGTTTAAAAATTAGAATATTAGAGAAAATCAAAATTACTCGTGTATTTAATTAGTCAGTTTTTAGTCGAGAAAACTTTTTTTCATCACAATTAAAAATATTATATTGACAGCGACAGGAATTAACCTCTCTCAAAGTATGAAAAAGATACGCACTAAAATATTTATTCGAATAATTCCATACTACTTACTCGTAATTTTTTTAAAAATGTTGAACTTTGTCAGATGCTTAACAGTAAATATAATTATTAATATAGTTTACACAGATAAATATAACCTCAGATTTCATACACAACGAGCCCAGAGACTGACGCGATTGAGCGTAAGGATCCAAGTTTAACCTGAATAAGACTTGCTGGTATTAGCGAAGTGGAGTAAGAAAATGAAATCGAGTTTTAGAATTCGAATCTTTTGAATTGCTAACTTTAACAATATAAAAACTACTAGAGTTGGATTTCGCACATATTCTGCTCTGGTTTTACCCATACCTGCAAATCACAAAATGATGAAAATTTAATTAACTTGGTAAATGTTTAATTTTTAATCGAGAAAACTTTTTTTTAAAATCACAATTGAAAATATTATATTGACAGCGACAGGTTTTAACCTCTTAAAGTATGAAAAAGATACGCACTAAAATATTTATTCGAATAATTCTATATTACTTACTCGTATTTTCTTAAGAATGTTGAACTTTGTCAGACGCTCTTAACAGTAAATATAATTATTTAAGTAAGTTTATCCTGAATAAGAATTCGAATCTTTTGAAATGCTAACTTTAACAATATAAAAAAAGAAAACATCTACTACATTTGGACCCTATGCGAGGGTAGCAAAGGCATAACATTACGCGTGCTCATTGGTCAAATCAACCAGCGCGCGTTTACGTCACTTCCTGTTACGAATTTCCGTCCCTTTTAACGAAAATCACCCCAACAAATATTCGGTAAGTGGGAGGAAAGATGTTACTCATTAAAAAATTACTGCGACTTCCAAAATGAGTTACGTGACTTCAAAGTATCACGAGCTAGGCTTTCAGATGTTTAAAAAAAGAACATTAAAAAATTATTCTCTCCTTGGTTCAACATAAGTTTGAAGCGAAATGCGGTCACTTACAAAAGATCACGTGACCGCAATAGCCTAGTGGTTAGGGTCACGAACTCGTGTCCAAGGTTTGCGGGTTATAGTCCTGGAGTAAGTGAAAAGGGTCCATGCACGTTAAATCTGTCGTTGCTCAGTCTTCTCCCAATTGGTGTCTTGCAGTGGCGCACACAAGGGGTGTGTCCTAGGGGTCCAGACCCCTCCCAAAGCCCTTGATTATTTTTCCGATTGATTATAATTCTAAGCATATAGTGCGTAAAATTTAATGAAGTATTTGTTATTAATGATTAATTTTATTAGTTAATGCTCATTATTTATTCAATAATTAGTTTTTTACTGTGTTTTTTTCCGAAAATCGACAAAACCAAAAGGAGCATGATACAAGAATGGTGGACTTGCGACCCTGGACAACTCCCTTAAAAATTTCTGTTTGCGCTACTGGTATCTTGTGGTAGTTAGGAAGGGGGGGGCAGTTTAATGGTCATCCTCATCACTTGACCCAGGTTACGAGACTCGTTGCCAATAGCCCTCGTGTTGCTTTATAGTGTGACGTTAATATAACTTTCATTCCACACCGAACCATTGGAGGGTAAAACAAATTAATAAGATCAAAAAAAAAGTAATGTGTTAAAACCAAACGAGTGTGTGTGGTCAGCTCAGATCAAAACTTTAGTTATATAACCGTGTATGGGATTTATTGCTGAATTCATTGTAAGGCCCGAGGTAGTAACGAATTAATTTGCTTTTTTGTGTACAATTTATTCGTCAGGATTTTTTTTCCTGGTAAAGTAAAAAATACTGTAGATTTTATCGGAGGATTTAAAGAAGAAATAAATCGCTTATCATCCAAAATGAATTCAGCGAAATCCTGAACACAATGCGTAGTTTCTTCTCTCTCTTATCAATCGACGTTTCGATGGGACGAAAGATAAGCGAGAGACATTTCGTGCCGTCGGTCGTACCAGGGAGCGCGCACGCGATGCAGGCACAACAATGGGAGGATGACACACAATCCGCGTGAGTAGAGGGCAGTGGTCACTTATCTGATGGACAGAAGAGTCACCTTCGGCAGGCGGTCGCGTGCGCCCTAGAAGAACCTGTCTGTTCCATTAATGACCGTATCTTCCCCCACCCCGCCTCTCTCCTCATGCTGCACGTGACCCGCTGCACCCCTGAATGCAAAAGAAAGAGGAGGAGAAAAAAAATTGCATGCATCAGCAGCATGAATGTGGGGTTTGAGGAGGTTGTGCTGACTACAGTGACACGATGGATTGTCAGAGTCGCCCCTGAAAATTCTGGACCACTATGAGTGGCGTTGAAGGTATCCAAAGGCCCTGGTGCGAAAAAAAAAATGAGAGCCTTATTTTGGTTGGGTTTTATTAAGTAAAAATATATAAATAGGTTTAAATGTATAAAGCTGCAATTTTTATTCACTATCTTCTCTTTCTTGGCTTTGTTTGCGCTTAAACGCACCATAGGGTTTCTTTTTTTTACCCAAATTTTAGTTTTAGAATTTATCCAATACAATTCGTACGTGCTCGAGTACTTGCTGATGTTTTAAGGTAGCAGAAACGTAATACTACGCTACAAAAGGTCGTTAGGGAATCCCTAGCAATTTATTTATTTATTTGGGAGGATCGCGAATTTATCCATCAGAGGGCTTACAGCTACAAAATGATCCACCAAGATAGACAGGAAGTGAGTCAAAAATATGCATTATTATAATTATTTTTAAAAAAAACTACAAAAGGGCAGAGGAAGGAGGACAAAATTACATCAGTTTATTAGATTAAGTAAATT
>BMAV01007915.1:0-42796 GCA_019973955.1 Trichonephila inaurata madagascariensis
TCCCCCAAACACAAAAAAAGGGGACAAAAACCCCAAATTTTTTTGGAGCATTCTAGTCACACCACGGCCTTTTCAACAGCAACCGAAATTCTTGGAATGGAATTCTCCACACAGTCACACACAAGAAAGGTCTTACCCTTCAGTTGTCCTCACAAAAAGAAATCAAATCACAAGAGATAGTAATCATGAGTTTGGGGTTATCGTGTTATCTTTTTTTTCGCTTTTATAAGAAAACTTTAATGATATGTTGGTTGTGCCAAGTATTTCATATTTTTTATGAAAGAAATTAATTTTTTTTGCCATTTTTAAATTCTTTTTCCCTTTCAAAAACTTTCCAGGAAAATTTTAGAAATATTTAACGGTTTTGAAAAATTCTTTTTGTTTGACAAAAAAAATAAAAAATTTTACAAACTTTTTTTTGGTTTTTTTTTTAATTTTGCAAAAAAAAAAAAAAATTTTTTTTTTAAATTTGAAATGCTTTTAAGGAATGCATGTTTTTTTTGAAACAAAATCAAATCTTTTATTGGAAAAGAATTTCCCCAGCTTTAAATTTTAAAAAAAATTAGATAAAAACTGGTGGTCGAGAGGATCATGTTAATGGCAATACACCATATTAAGAGAAGATTTTAAAATAATTTCGGGCCCATTTTCTTAAAGGACATTAAATTTTAAATGTGCCAAGAAGGCTAAAAGGCTCACCCTTTTAATTTCAAAAAGGAATATTTTTTTGTCGATTGGTGGATCACATCCCCGGGCCTTAAATTGAAAGCACCTGGGACGCTCTGGTGAACAAATGCATCCGAAAACCCCTCCAAAACCCCCCCAAGGCCCTAAAACCAGAGTTGCTGAACGATAGGTATTAATTGCCACAGGCACTCATACATTTACTTACTTCCGGTATAAAATCAAGGTGTGAGGCCTGTTAATCTGAAATAGGCTGTTTATCCCCTATTAACCACTTTTTTTGTTGTATACTGCAAATTCTGTTTCATACCTTCCCCGATGAGTGTTAAGCACGATTCTTCTTGTATATCTTAACTGGTAAATAAACTTTTTTTTCTGCATTATGCAAGACTTATATACAGTACAAATTTATATTAAAATCGGGGTCCAGTATTTATATATCAAAGTTAATCAACAAATACCAAAATTGCATCAAATTTTGCACACCGGTATCCAAATGATGGAAATAAGATGCATGCAATGGCAGCCTGTGATGTCTCCTCACACAAACCAGCCCACCTCTCTACTTCAAATTGTCCCCAAAATTATTACAAAAAAAGGTTTTCTTTCGAACAAAGAACACAGTAGATACTACTGCATAAAATTTAGAAAGTACTCATGGCCAAAACTGGCCACTGAGAGATCACGAACCCGAATGTAAAATTTCAATTACATTCTACTGAGTACGCTACACTAATTAATATTTATTTATATAGTGTGTAATTCTGGCAATAGTAGTGTACCCTGTTCTTTCTTATATTTTTCTACCGCATTTTTTATATCTATATTCTAAAAATAACAAATTTGGAATTTTTCCTTTTGAGAAGGGCCCAAACTTTTATCTCATCTCAATCGAATAATAGATAATGACTTTTTTCATCATCACAAATATATGCTTACGTTGAAAAGTGGGAACGCTAAACAAAAAGTACAAAAAAAAAATTCTAACAATTCTGTTATAGCCAGGTGAAGTCCTAAAGTCAATCTCTGTAAATAAATGCTTTAGGAAACTTTAAAAATATATATATGTAAAGCTCGTAGCATAGTAATTCATTTGGAATATCATGGGGAAAAAAGGTTGTTTTTTTTCTACAAAATACAAACAGAGAAAATAATTTGAAAATAGAACTGAAAAAATAATACCTCTCTACTCGTGAATAACATTCTAAAAAATATTACTTTGCTGAATGGTAGTGTCAAAATTTTACTCTTCGAAACTAAATTAGTAACTTCATTTTTATCACTTCAAATCTATTTTACTATATGATAAATTTTAACATTTTAAATTCACCCACAAAGGATTTATATTTGTGAAGTACAGTATGCTTATTTGATCTATGGAAATTAACTTATTTCAAATGAATTTGCATAGAAAAAAAATAATAATTCATAATAGCACCCGGAATGTTTTGAATTACGAGTATTTATGTTAAAGAAAATATGCATGTACAAATTGCTAGAAGAGTAGATGGAACTCGTAAATGAGACAAAAAGAAGATCGGATGTTTAGTTGGAATAAATATTTTATTAAAGTCGACTGAAAAGGTATTGTTGAAGTGAATATTAATATTTTAACTAACGATGTAATGACAAAAAGTCTTATTTTATTCCCTTATTATTCCAACTTTCCTTCCTAGGTCACACGCAATACAAAATTCCCATTTTCTCAGAATGGGTACTTTCTTGCTGTTTCTTACGGGGAATTTTGATGCACTAATCAGATCATAGGAGTTCAATCACGATGGATAGTAGAGTGAGTAAATATATACATGAAGGTTTTGGTGTCGGACCTCGTAATTTTGAACCATTGTCAAGTGACGAGAACAGCCGTTTAGCTGGCACATAATCCCCTATTTATCTTACCAAACTAACGGGAGGAAGTTTAAACTATAGACAGATGTAACATGTATTTTAGCCCAACACAGCGAGTCTCCAATGGTATTGGACCCAAACTCATGGCATGCCAGTCACGAGTCCATTATCTTAACCACTAGGTTACAACAGCCTCCTCGCCATGAATATAACTGCGCTTCTTAGCTCTTAACTTTCCAACAAATGTGAAACAAACTTAGAGAATTTTAACAACCCGTAAGCTGCGCAAAATACTGTACACTTTTAAAAACAGAACGAAACAAAATTTAAAGCACTTTAATATTTCACACTCAGTACCAAAAGAGGCCACTGAGATATCAGGATTATAATCACTGTTTCTAATAAAAAGATAACAAATTAACATAATTCCGGTCTATTTAAGCAGTATATATTACTCATGTTAGTGGTGAATCCTTGAAACTAAGGTGTTCTTGTTTTACTTTACAATATAACGTTTTCTAAGAAATAAGAAAAAAATTAATAGTTAGAAGTTTCATTGGAGGGACGGGGTCTTAAAACTTTAACTGTTATCATTAACTGTGTGTTAAACATTTAACTGTTTTAATATGGTGACTCGTGTTATTTAAACCATATTTTCATCTACCTATGCCCCCAAGCCATTATTTTCAGAATGAGTAACATAAAAGATCGGATAGATACCGTTTGGAAGATGACTCTAATTCAGCAAACACATTCTACTAAAAGTAACATCTTACAATCATAATATAAATTTTTGTCATCTGATCTGGAACACAACAGACGTCTCACTAATGTTTCTTTAATTTTAATTACACGTATTACAAAAATTTTACAACTATACATTTTGAAATATATTTATTTGAAGTAAATAGTTTCGATTTGTTAGTATTTCGTTTAATTATTTTTCCAATAATCACATTAAAATTGTTTGAAGGCACGTCTGTACCTCATTAAACATTTCTTCAGAAAAATGGCACGTTGATCCATAAAGAATCGTCATCGCTGCTCTATAACATGCCGACATCAGAATTCGAAAGAAAAATACATTCAAATAGAGGTTTGCTCACAAAGTTTTAAGAAAGGTTCCTAGCCTAGCTTCTAAACATGCATCCTAAGAGGAAAACTTAATACATTCGATAATATTATAATATTACAGTAAAATAAATAATACGAAACACAAATACAGAATACTTAATTTCATATGACTAATCATATGTATATAAACACTCCAAAGCATTTCAAAGAAAGTTATTTTGGAATTATTTATTGATTTTCCAATTAAAAAAAATCTCGAAATAATAAATGAATTGTAAAACAGGTTTTTATTTTAAAAAATGGACTTTAAATTAATACATATATACGTATTATATAAATGCATTGTTCTTCGCTTTTCTTTTGTCTTTATTAGTAACTAATGGATTATTTAATTTAGTTGGGGCTGTGGGTGTGTACCATAAAGGTAGATACCAATTGTCGCAGTTTTAATATGACACTAAGTTTCTTTCTCAGAGGGAGGCACCTGAAATAGTGCTAGGAATTTAATTTTGCAGAGAACATTCAGCTAAAATTCACTCAAGGGATCTTTAATTTGCCGCATAATCATGTGACATGGATTCTGCCAAGTTTCTCATTATGAAATCGACGGACTTGGCTGTACAAGGCTAGTGCTTAAGCCATTACGCCACCCATCCGGTTTCCTAAATATTAGTTATCTTGTTCAAATATAGGTTGTCTCAGCAAACTGATAATTGAATATTACACTATTTACATTTATCATTTCTGTAATTGCTCTTTATCATTTTAGACACATTCTTCTATTTCTATCTGGAAAAAAGCACTCTTCATCTTTATTAAAACTCTTATAACTAGTCTTACACAAGACTTTTTCAATTGAAAGTTTTTTCAACAATTAATTTACAAATTGAATTTGTGTAACGTTCCATACCTGGTAAATAGTATACAAACCCAACATACAGGAGTTCTTTTAATCAAAAAATGGATATTTCGGTACATTTATTCTATGAAATTTTCTTTTTGTAATGGCTGACTAATTGTGTACTTGTGCAAGACAGCAAGAGCTAAATCTGAACTTTTGGTAGCGAACTACGTAAATTTTAACTACTCTAAAGTGACGATTTAAGTGATCAAAATTTTTTTGCCCTAATTGCTTATAAAAGCCACATTTGTTATTGCATATCACTAAATATTACATTTAAGAGAATGTGAAAATGGAGCAATTATATTTTAATTTTCACTTTAAAAAGTTATCACAATATTTTTTATTTTACGATTCTTGAACAAAAAAACTACAAAAGTTTGCTTTTTATAAGTACACTCTGCATGCTATGAAGAATGTTTCATACATCTTAAATATTTCGTGTTCGTACATCTTTTTCAAACAGTTGAGGATTTAGTGTATGTCTTCATAAATATATGCACGAGCAATTTGAAGCATGATGCAATACTAAGTTTTACATTACAATGGGGGGACACAGATAACATAAGTTATTAAGACATCGTTTCCATCTTTATTCCTTCTCAAGCAACATATTGACTTTTGCCTTCCCAATCCCTATTCTTTATCGAATATTTTCGAGAATCTAATTTCCTGTCTTCTATTAAAAATTCCTGCCTTCACCATACAGAAAGTCCAGGATGTAAAAATATTTCAGTACCATAGGAAACTGCCTCTTAAATTAAATAACAGTTTTTAAAAAAAAAAAAAACTAAAAAACATGCTTTTATAGTGAAACGAACTAAAAAGTAAAAAAAAAAATAATAATAATAATAATAATAATTCTTAGTATGAGAGTAAAATGATTAACGAGAAAATTAATGTCATTGTGGTGAAACATGGGGTGCTTTGTACTATATTTTTACACTTACTCAGCATTTCGGAATAGAACTAATAAGAAAATATAACAATTAATATAGAGCCCACGGTATTATCCCAATGACATTAGTTTACTCGTTAATAATTTTATTCTTATATTAAGAATTATTATTTTTTTATTTTTCATTTCGATTCAAGATAAAAGCGTGTTTTTTAGTTTTTTTGAAGTTATACTTCTTTTGGGGCGTTAGAGAAATAGGATGAGAGTAAATTTTTACAATGCGCGCGCACACTGTCACGGATGTGACGCACACCGTCATGAATTCGAAAATCTTTTGTCCAGAAATATACAGAACGGGACAAATCATTCCCGCCTTCGAAATTCTCAAAAAAATTATCTCTCTTCACTTCTCTGAAAACGGGACCACTCGGTCTTTAGACGAATGCGCTACCACTGAACTATACCCCCGCGTCAGCTAACCTTTGCTTTGCGTTCCGTAGGAACGGATACGAAAATGTTTTGATTAGAAATACGCAGAACTGGACAGATCATTCCCGCCTTAGATCCCCTCCCCATATTATTGGTCCTATTGTGTCTGTGCGGGGGTGTTTAAATTTTTTTTAAATCGTGATTATCTCAGGTTTGGCTGGTCCGTTTGACGGAAGGTTAGTATCGTTCAACTCTGCTCGTGACCGCCTTTCGTCCTTGGTCCAGCTCTCCCTGTTAAAGATTTTTAGAAAGAATTTTAATACGCCAAATAAGTAAAATTTCTTACGGGCGTACATAAGTACACACACACTTTTTTAAACTATAAATATTATTTTTCATTTTTTAGTTGATCTCAATGAAAGCCTTTTTTTTTTTTATTTTTTAACACTATATTTATTTTTTTGTTAATTTTTTCCAGTTTAATTTTTGGAACCGGAATTATGTGGTGCGGAATTAGTCTTGCTCTTCAATGAATATTAATTAATGGGTCGGGAAGGACTTTTATTCCCTCCATTTGGGGCCTCGAAGTTCCATATTGTAATATTTCAAAGATTCCGTCTCATAGATACAGGTCTAACTAAAAAGGTTTTTAAGAAGAAATATTAAATGTCAATCGTATTATATCCCCTTTTTAAATTGCTAAAAATGTAAACGTATCATCACATATAAACTTATAAATGTATAAATATTTTTATAAAAGTAAAAAATATTTAGCTGAAAGAACATATATTATTTTTATTCACATGCACGGGTCTTTTTTTTCTTTCCATTTTCAGAAAAAAATATACACCCACCCACCTTACACTTTTTTACATAAAGAACAATTGTTTTCTGGTTTATTTGTATTAACCACAAGCGTAATTGCGGTTTTTGGTGCTCTTTAACCTTTTAGTCGCCAAATATGGAGATGGCATATGAAATGGCCAAATCTGAAAAAGGTTTAAGCAATTAGTCGCCAAATCTCAAAATCCTTATTTTGGAGGTTTCTGATGAGGGCAATGAAACAAAACCATGGAATTATTGTATGGTCATCAATCCTTGACAAGTGTGCAAAATTTCGAATTAATCTGACCTTTTAAAGTGGATAAAAATCGAGTTCATTCCATTACATACAAGTGAAACTTATAAAATCGTGTTAAAAACACTGGCACTATTAGTCTCAGTAGAAAAATCAAAAATAGGTACAAATCAACTATAGAAGTAAGAGAATATTAGTTCACTTACAGGGTGCGGGTCAAACGTTTGTGGCGAGATTTCGAATGCCCGTAAGGTGTACGGGCAAACCGGTTAAGGGGTTAATTTATACCACACTTTTAAACAATGTGAAGACTAGTGATGACGAAGCCCGCAAATTTGAACCAAACTCAAGTGAATAATTCAACACTTTAAATGGCACGCCATTCTCCTAACTACTGATGCGAGGCCACAGTAATAAATTATTTAAGTACCCTACGTTTGGTATTTAGAAATCGCACCATGGCCAATGTTAATAAGTAAAATGAACTCGATTAAATAAATATTAATAAATAAGTACTCGAATAAATAACTCATGCTTTCAGAATTAATTAAATTTATTGCTACATAAGTAAAATTTACGTTTACAAGGAAATAATAAATGAAAGAAAACTTAGCTGTGAAGGGATGAGTTGATGATCATCTTGGACAGTCTGGGGTTGGGTTGCAAGCTCCTTCCCTTAGTTACGTCTTTGCTCCAATTTTGGGAGAGAGCGCGTCCCGAAATTCGGGTGCGTTCCATTTTATTCTCAACCTCATAATGCCGAAATCCTGGAGCCGGACTAGTTAATGTCCTTTGAATTGCATCTCTAATTGGACAATATCAATCGCGAAAGGCTACATTCCATGAAATTTATGAGTTCGCTGAACTCAAAAAAAGAGCGCGAAATTCTTGACGCACCCCATCGAAGATTTTCACCACATCCGGTCAAGGGGATTAGTATAGGAATTGCTAGAAGAAAGGGACCCCAACTTCCCCTCCCTCAAATACACAGCACACAAAAAAATTTTTACAATGGAAAAAAAACATGAGACAACAGCCACAACAAAAAAAAACCCCGAATAATACAGATCTAATAGCAGATAAAAAGGATTTTTTTTTTATTATTTATAACTCCCCGTAACACTCTTGAGGGTCGATTTTTGAAAATACCTCCCTAAGCTGATCTCTGCTCAGCAAAAGTAACACATTGTTAAAAGTTTTTTGTAATGAAGGTTTAAAATAGTGTAAATAATTTATATATGAAAGTGTAATACATTATTATTATTTTATGCTGTATTTATTTTATGTTAAAATTATATTAGCAAGCAACGCTTTTCCTTAAATTATAATGGCGATTCAATTAAAATCATAGCGAAATGTTAAGGCACCCGACTAGGTTCGAAGAGCAATTTTTTCAAAATTGATTTTCAGAAGAATTTTACTGTTTTAAAGAACATGAATAGGCTTAAAGAGTTATAATTATCAAATAAATACCATGCATCATCTCTGTTTTTGAAAAAAAAATTATTTTTATAAAATCTTGAAAAAATTTTTAATTTTAGGAAAAACAGCATAAAAAATATATTGGACATAATGTAATTTTAATTGCATTGATATATTCATTGATCCACCTGAAATGTCACAAACCGCAGGTTAAAAAATATTTTCAAAAATAAATATTTAATAAGCATTCGAATTTCACGTTAAAGATTTTCGCCAAAATTACTCTATATTCTAAACTAAAAAGTACTATAAAATGTGATTAAATGTAAGTATCTTAAAACCTGCGGTTTGCTACACTCTCAAGGGCTTATAACATAAGTGTTGCAAATTTCATTGAATTTTATGTAATTGTTTTGGAGATATCACAGTTTCCGTGCAGAAATTATCGTGAAAATTTCATTCTTCAAAAAACACATTTAAAAAATCTACTTATAAGTTACATAAAGTAAATATTAAAACAACTTAAAATTCACCAGTTTTGTATGTAATTCCTTCTTTTTTCTCAATTTTTATATTTCTTTTTTTTTTCGAATGGCCCTAAGTTTTCTTCTGCAGGTTTTTGCTGTTGGCAGTGAGTGACGTTTCGAATCTGCAATGCGCTCATTATCGGTTTTTTGTCCCTGTACAGTATAATAACCCGAAACAATACCCATTTCATTTAATATGGAAATTAATCTCTTAAAGCCATTATTAAACTGCACACAATAGCAATATAAGAACCTAAACGCAATGTTTGATGATCAACGAAAACTTCTTTTGGTAATATCTGCCAAAAAATTGCATTAAAACTTTCGTTTGGATTTTGAGTTTTGCTGTGTGTAAACATTTCTTTAAAAGATTTCTGTCACACAAATCCATATAAACTGGCATTATCATGTTAATAATATTTTGTGGTAGTCCCAAGGATTTATCCTGATACACATTATTAGAAGCTTTAGCCCGTTGAAATTTGCACCAACTTTCAGCTCCGACAGGGCACTGTCCATGTTTTGGCTGATGTTTTGATGAGCAACAATGGAAGAAGGCCGCAATAACAGCAGACTGCATTTTGTCCAAGTTCCCAATATTGCTTCGAATAGCAATTCCAAAGTAATTCTGTAGCTTATTAATTAAACCATCAGTCAATTTACCTTTCCCCCGAGTCCTTTATTTCTGCTTTTCAATTTTCCAAGCCTTGTTCCAACTCTTTTTTGAATATGCCCTATACATTCTAGCTTTGTCACAGAATCTTTCCCGTAAATGTCCTTCACGGCATCAAAAGCTTTGGAATCTCCATCCCCATAATAGTCAGTGTATCGTAACATTCTATGATCTTCCGACCTCTCGAAAATTTGATATGCCCCAACCGGTTCCATACTGGATGAAGATCCTTTATGATGATTACACTGCAATTTCACATTTTGTTGCTCCGTCTTTGAATTGCATTTTCTACAAAACTGAGATAAAGTTTCAGTCAACAATTTTCTCAGTATCAACAGATATTGCACTAACACAACCATTTAGCGAAGCAAAACCACGACGCTGCCAGGTACCATCCACCGAAACACCACAATTTACAGTATCATGTATAGATTTTTTTAATTGTCTAATACCTTTTACTGCGTCATTCATTATTTTTTTTCCAATGGAAGTAGCAGCACTGAGGAGTTTTTTCTTGTTGGCGGAATGCAAGCTTTGGAGAAAGGGAGGTAGATTCAAAAAGCACAAAGTTTTTCTTCCTGCTGAAACACCTCTACCTATCAATCTTAAGCCATAAACAAAACGCATATTGAGCTCATTCGTTTTGTATAACTTTTTAGAACTACTAAATGCCGATATGAAATTACAATTTTTACAGTGCAAAGAAAAGTTTAAAGATAATCCAAACCTTGAATCTTCCACAAGATAAAGGCTTCCTGCTCTACAATTTTTGTTAGGCAACACAATAAAGCAAAATACCAATTAAAATTTCCAGATCAATCAAACTAATTCCAGTTAAATGTTCTGAAATATTAATTTCATCATTATTTACCTGATTACATTGTTGCAGCTTTAGTGAACTGGCGGTCTATTTCTTCCCATGCATGGAAGCAGTTTCAGTGCATGTATTTTGGTTTCCATGAAACTTTCTTTTACGGGGACGATATGAACGACATTTACCCATGATTTCAGGTAAAATAAATTTAAGATTAAATTAAAATAATTTAAATTCTAAAAATAAAGCAAAATATAGAAAAAAACAGGATTAAGATAGGCGTGGTAAATCTAACGTCGAATGTAAACAAACACGGAATAGTGTTAGTCTTAAAATTCCGTTGCCAATCGTTTGCAACAAAATTGTTTGAAATAATTATTAGCAAACTGTGGCTTAGTAAACAGATAATTAAAATTTTGGTTTTTGAAATTCCATTTTAGGGAAATAATAATTAAACACTGCATATGTCGCTCACTTCCGGTACAGATGACATTACTTCCGGTTTCGTTTTCAACTACTATGACTTATTAAAATTGCTATATCTAGAGTTCTAATTTACGTAAAATTAAAATAAAGGCTGTTTTGGAATTTTAAAGGTTGGGGCTTTCGTTTACAACCATAAAAAATTCAACATTTTTGTCAAAAAACACTTTTTCAACCTAGTCGGATACCTTAACGATAGAGTCAAGTTGGCTAATGTCTACCTACTTTCATAGATCGAGCTTTATTAATGCTTTGTAAGACCCGCCGTGTAGGGGGTGATGCACGTTAATAATTTATATACCGCATAATGATTTACTGTAGTTTTTTCATACAATATTTTTTTTTGGATCATTACATTGAAAATTCAGGGATATACATAAACAAAATACTCCACTTTGGGAAATTTCATCCGTTAGAGCAAATAAATTAATTAAAGATATTCTACTGTAAAATTAATTATACACACCGTTCACTTAAAATGAATAGTCAAATCGTTTTCTAAGGTCTTCATTAACACACACAAAAATAAGACACTTAAATTTTGACAAAAACTATTTATTCGGGACAAAAATAATAATCTTTGCAATGCGCTGAAAACGCAATATCTGCTACAAAACTATTCGCCTTCTCCGCTAAAATACTCATCATAGAACCCGTGCTGCCATAAATCTGGAAGAGTGGATTTCAAAGAATATTCCTGCTAAGTATTGGTAGGATATCCCTTCTAAGTTGGTGTGGTGTGGTAGTTAGGAGAAAGGGGTTCCAGCTCAGGTGTCGTCCACGTCACTTGACCATGGTTCAAAATTACGTGGTCATTTGTCAAAAGCCCTTGTGTAGCTGAACAGTGCGACGTTAATATTCACTCACTCATTCCAAAAATACAGCACAATAGTTATAATTATTTGTATACTTAAAAATGCAATATCTGCCTATTCAATTAAAATTATAGCATTATAATTAACTACTAACATAAACAAATTTTGAAAATTTGTCCAAATGATGTAGTGTGAAAGAGAAAGTTTATTTACTTTTAAGTACCCCAACCGATAAAAGCATTTATTTTGACAAAAGATAAATTTCTTACTACCAAATGTGCATAATAAAATCATAAAAAAAAATTCAAATAAAGAGAGATTTATGACAACCCCTCCCTTCAAAACCTAGTTTTATTCTGAAATAAAAAAAATTAGGGATTATGCTAATCACAGGAATTAAATTAGACGTGAGCGCTTTGCGTAGCCAAAACAAAAGGTGTTTATTCACAAATAAAATATAGATATATGCTGTCGTGGGCTTTTTCGCAGCGCAAGCCAGAATTGCTTGTAGATGGCAGAATATTTTCCTACTTACTTGACAAATATCGTTATATTTTGGACATTTACACAATATCTTTATAAATAATAGCCTATGCTATAAATTATAGTCTATGTTATTCTGATGTATAAGCTATATTACTGTAAAGTTTCACTAAAATCCATTCAGTTGTTTTTGCGCGAAAGACGGACAAACATCCTCACAAACTTTCGCATTTATAATATATATCTAGATATGTAAAGATCCTATTCCTCCACTTATTTCAGTACATTTTAAAATTTGTAGCTGAAAACATTTTTTTTTTATATTTATAAAAGAGGCATAAAAACCCTCACAGTAATAAAAAAAACGTCTTTATATATTATTATTAAATATACTACTATAAAATGTACATGGATTGTAATATCAGTTCTAAAATCCTAAAGCTTTTAGAAGAGCAAAAAACGTATAATTTTTGATAGATCAAAATTTTAATATAATACACAAATATACATGTTAGTAATTAAATTCATTTGAAAAATCAAAGTTCCTTCTTAAATAAAAGTAGTTGAAAGAAAAATGTTTAAGTTGCAAATGATTGGAAATAAATGTGAAAAGCAGCCGTCTATGTAAAAATCAGCCTTGTCTAGATATAAGACACTCTGTTATAAAGATAGGCCCTGAAATTTGTTGATAATAATTGTTAATGCTAATTGAATTGTGAATCGCAAGAATTATCAACACTTCATCATACATTTTTTGCTGCGAAATCCATGTATATATTTGAATTTTCCTTGCGTATTCTACTGAAAATATTTTCAGCCCCACACACATGTATGGTTTATATTTCTCCCCTAACTTTGTTGGAGATGAAGGAAAGCAGGCACATTCAATATATGATTGGAAATAATGCACAAATTTGATTTTGTGGCCACATGTTGCTTTTGTCATTGATGATATTTCCCAGAGTTAATGCCATTTTTAACATAGGCAGTCACCTTAATTTCTGGATTTCATTGGTATTAAGCTGTATTTTACTATAAAGTTTATTTTATATGAGTATAGTTAATTTTTTCCCATTGTTTTTCCATTTAGTTTTTCCTCTTCATTTCTCAGAGCATTTGGCAGGAATTGAGCTTTGCCCATTATATTTCATGTGAATTCTAATTATATAGTGAAATTGACCTCTTCAGAGAGTAATTTGTTGGAGTGGAATGAAATATTCTGTTTCTCATTGCATTGGAATTGAGCTGTGTTGATTGATATACATTTGAAGTTAAATATTTCATTAGAAAGAGTATTTTTTATTTTGCCCTCTTTTTTTGTTCATGACTTTCCCTTTTTTTTCAGCATTTTGAAATTTTATATTTTTGTTTTAACTTTTTTTTGCTTTTTAAGTGCAGTCAATTGGCTTCATAACATAAAAATAACGCTTTGTAGGAAATCAAATTTAGGTAATCCTATTCTCTAAGTAAAAGTACTGCAACGAGTATTTGCATAGCAAATGAGAGAAACAGATGAAGACACATGCTGAGGAAGCAGCAGAGCAATATGCAGCCAGACTTGAGAATGCATGTTTGCGAGCACAGCATTTGCTGTTTACAACATCAGGTCTGCTCTGTTCTTGACAAAAGGAATACAATAGGTCTCGAATGGCTGAAAGATATCAACGAGAAACAGCATTTCATCGTCAAGCATGACTTGGTGGCGAGTAATCATACAATGGCAGTCACATTGCATTCCAGTGCAACCCAGCAGAAGATTATTGGTTGACCCAGCATGTTCTCATTAGCGCAATTACTGAAGTGTGTCATTATTGCAAGACTAAAATTTAAAGGAAAAACAAAAAAGAATGTTTTACACAACACCGGAAAAATTAAACTGCCTCAACTTGGAGAATCACCTGAGTTATTAAAAACTTTGCTTGCTAGATATCCTGTGGAATCAAAACATATCCTATATAACATTGAGAAATACAATTCATATTTCCAATCCTACCCTTTTCCCTTGAAGAATCTAGAGTAGAGCCATTAAAAAATTATCATCTAGCTTGAGGTTTCCACTATGAAAACAATGTTAATAACTTTAGGTTCATAACATAAGGATGAAAATAAACCATAATAACTTCAAGTATTTGGTTAAAAAGTTACAAAGGAAATCAGTTAAGGAAAGTTTTGTGTATTTATATTTTACCGCCCATCTAATATAGTAGTTAGTGACGCCGACTGCTGTATCCTAGGGACTAGGATCAAATCCTGGAAATGTATTGTGTTTGCAAATATATTGTGCCTTTGAGGCAGAGGATACTCTGAATAGCCATCGAGACTGCAAGTCCTCTCGTGAGGTTGGTGGAAAGGAAAAAGAGGTGGGAGGCCCCTGACCATCTCCGGATGTTCTTCCTCAAAATTGGGGTAGAACCAAGCCAAATTGTATTGTCACCCGCATGATGCTGAAAGCTACAGAGAACGACAGTCATGCATCTTAGCCCTTTTCCGCAATGAATTTTGCGGGCTTCGATATGACACTGTCAGACAAGTGGCATTAAAAACAACAGCAGCATTTATAATGTTTTTATTATAAAAAACCATACCTCAAATGCAAGTGTTTAAACATACTGAAAATATGTGCTTTCTCTTTTCTTTATTTTTAATTACACTGAACCACAGCAACACGTGTTAGGGTACAGCTAGTATGTAAATAATTTGTAAATATATTAATTGTGAGCTTTTAAGTTCAAAGTTAACCAAAGACTGCCTTAGCTTTTACCAGTCATGACTGACACTTGCCACGTACACACATGCATATATATATATATATATATATAATATATATATATATATATATTATATATATATATATTGTTACTTTTCATGCTTTAAACATCGAATAAAATTAAAGGTTAATTATAGAAGTTGTACAACAGCTAATCTCGACTTGGATATTTCAAAAAAAATAAAAATAAAAAAAAGATGAAATATTACAAAAGAAGTAACCACACCTCACCTTATTGTGCTATTTTCTACACAATAGCAAATATGTGCATAGTTTTCTAGTTCTTCCCAATACTATATTACATCATAGACCTTTGACTGAAACAGAACTCGAAAAGATCCATCCGCAAAGTGGAATTTGCACTTGGATTGTCGCCGATCTCTATGTCCAATCTTAATAATGTTCCATCATTGTAATTAAAATATTTTAAAAACTAGCAGGAGTGAAAAAATATATTTATCCTGAATTAACGCAATATGTTTCTGTTTGTAAGATGAAATAAAAAAATAGATGAAATTTATAAAATTAAAGCTGAATAATAAAACGGGTATTCCTCGTCCTCCCAATGTTAAAGAAGAAAACCCCAATTACAATCACTGACAACAGCAGTGCACTCTAGAGCCGGAATAGGCATTAAGTCGATCGCGATCGACCGGTGGACCTCCAAGACATTTTGATGTGACCGCTTTCACATAAAACGTTAGACACGCATACTATAAGAAACACAGGTGGTTATCAAGATAATGGAAACACCCGCGAATAAAAGAGAAACCGTGAATAAAACTGCAAACCAAATTTGAGACACGTTTTCAAAGATTTACTAGACTAGAATCAAAAGTTGCAATCATGGGTTACCCATTTGGCAGTGTTGATGTAAAAAATATAACCTAAAATATGTTACATGTGTTCTCGATGAAAACTTAGTTTTTTTTCTCCTTCAAAAGGACGTAGTTTGTAAAGAACAACTCTTTTGGAATCTAATAGACGAAGTAAAGTGTCCCAATTTAAAAAAGAAGCTACAATTAATTTAACATCGTTCATTTGTTCTACCTTATATATGTGAATCTACATTTCAACCGAAGAATATAATTAAGACAAAATATCATTCCCGTTTCACAGAATACCATTTAGAATCCATTGTAAGATTAGGAGTTAGTAATAATATATCGAGGTATTCAAGATTAGAGGCGGATAAAATGAAGTCTAAGTGCTCTATGAGACTATAGTTGTGAGAACTAATTTGAAGTGAAAATTATTGTGAATTGTTTGAAAATGCCTCATTTGATATTATTAAATTTATGAGTATAGTTATTATGTTTGTATTTTGCGTTTTACTTAAAACGTAGTTTTAAAAAAGTAAGTTTTTCTACTGTAGTTATGTAGGTCAGTACACATATTCTGTATTTTTTATTGTTAAAATCCAAATATTGTTGAGCTTCTTTATTTGCTCATCACACCTACGTCAAAAGGTGTACCGCAACACCTTGAAAAAATTAAAAGTAGACCGTACCATATAAAAGTCTGCCCAACCTTGCTCTAGAAATTGGATTTATGTTAAGTAAAATGTATTTGTGCTCTACATAAGACTCAGTCACAATAGTAGCTACCGAGACCTTTAAGGAAAAACGTGAAGAAAACTGAAAATCTCAAACACTGAAGAGGCATCGCTCAAGGATATTTATGTAGCACATATTTCAAGTAATTGTGGTGAATGATTTTGTGTGTTAAAATATTTCTTGTAACATTCTTTAAAAAAATTTCAAGTTATATCTATTCTTGAAATTTACTTAATTTCATAGAGATTCAAAATTTTATTTAGAGTTCAGATACTCGTAGTTAAAAGGGATGTGATTGGTTACTTAGAAACAACAAACGTGCTTTGAAACCGCAATCCTCTACATTTATTTCTAAGACATTACATAGGATCAGGGAAAAGTTTCACCAATGTAAAAATTGAACTATTCCAAAATCGAAACTGACAGCTGCTGATTCTTACGAGTTCTGATATGAGTCCTATGTGTATGTAACTGAATATTTTCACATAATTTATATTGGATAGTGTTGGACCACACAAGTTCGTAATACGTTTGGGTGTTTTGCTATCAAAGCCAATAAATGTTCTCTGCGATTTAAGTATATTTAATATGCAGTAATAAACTATCAATAAGTAACAGTAACTTTCAATAATAAGCTGTTTCCTGTTTAGCTAAGTATTTGGGATACACGAGTGGATCAGCTGAACATTTCTCTAAATGAGAGCTGCGTTGAAAAATAATTATAGCTAACGGAAAGAAAAAAAATCATCAACCCTGTGGTCCAAGGCTGCATGTAAATGTTCGCAAAAAGAAATGAATTTTTAAAATGTACCATAATTTCTGTGTTGTATGATCGTACTCAGTACCAAAAACTGCAACCCAAAATTAATGAAAAGACATGACAACTATCCAAAGCACATAAACTTGTAAAAATTTTAGTTTATATATTAAGGGTATATTTCTTGTAATACTTGCGAAGCGTTGTATTTTCTCAAATATTTTCCTGAAAAAAGAAAGAAAGCATACTTTTTTACCATTTCTGTCTTACCTATAAATTTTATTCTTCTTTTTCATTATCTATAAAGAATATCTCGCGAAATGTGGTTTTTTAGGAAATTACTGGTATGTGGCAAAAAAGTCATGTCCGGTGAGATTTTGCATTTTTTGCAGAATAAATAAAAATCTTTATACATATAAATGTATATAAAATAAAATAAAAATGGATAACATAAGAAGCAAATAGAAGTTAAATTATAAGTAAAATCCCCAAGAATTTGAAAATGAAATTCTTACGAATCCTCCTATTGGAATAATATAGAACATGTATATAAACAAATCAGATGATATTACGGGCCACAAGATATATGGTATATTAAGTTAAAAGTCTCATGCTTTGAATGCTTCAAAAAATAATAAAACATGATTTTTAAATTAATTGTATTGTATATATATTGGAATCAATGTCACACCAATTAATTGCAAACATTACATAAATAATCGTTTTATATATCACTTTATTTTTTAAAACATAATTACAAATATTTTATATTTTTTTATAAAAAACCTTTATAATTACAAAATGTAGTTAAATATTACATTTTTAAGATAATTGCATTATTTTTTTCAAAGAAAGTCATTAAAATGTAGTTTAGTATATTGAGCTGATGACATGTTTGAAACTAATTGATAAATGTTGATTTTGGTTAATTTTGACCTTTCTGATTTTTCATTTTATTTTTCTTTAAATAAAATAGATGGTTACATAAACAAGTGCTTTCGAGCGTAACCATTATACGCTTAAAAAAAGAGTAATATTTTAGAAATCCCATCTACAACTAAATATATTTTAGAATGTTTCATGCATTTTTCATTAATCAAAGAATCACAATGCATTTCAATGAACTCCATTCTTTAGTTTTCCTCGTTAATTTAAATATCGACAGATAAAAATGAAGCTCTTCCACAGCTTTCAAAATCAGGAAACCTTCGATATATTTCGTTTCTAACAAGTTAACTTGTTTCACAGATTCAGTAAATTTTACCCCTCAAGGGCTCACCTTCTTTAGGTGGGCACGGGTGTCACAATCCCGAGGTACCCTAGTAATTTTTTCCTTCTCCCAAGGGGTTTTTTATCCTTGGTAAACACGGGTGTCATGACCCCGGGGTACCCCATTGATCCTTCTCTATTTTCGACCCTCCATCTTGTCATCCAATTTCTCGTTTTCTTCTTTTCGCGTCCAGACGACAGACCTATGAATGTTTGGCGCAGTATAGCCAAAACTGGCTCTTGCGCCATAAAACACCAAACTCACTCACTTACGCAATCAGTAAACTTTAATTTAGGTGATATAATCAATCGATATTTACAGCTTTCAAAGATTGAAAAATGTATTCTCTCTTCTTTTTTTTTTTCTCCACAGTAATAATTTTTGAATGAAAGATTTTATGTGAAATAACTTTGACACATCCGGATTTTAAACTTGAAGCTTAAAATTAAGTTGTATAAGATTACTTGAAATATAAACTGTAAAATCTAAATCCCCTTTATCCATTCTTCATCTTTTAATTCAGCAGGTTCATACTTTTTCGTTTCCAAAAAACTTACGATTTCGTCTAAGAATATGAAGAATCGTTTTACTAAAATAATATCAAGCCATCGAACTATCACATATAATGTAGTGCATTTACGTCCTATGTCTTCCAGAATTAAAAAATTGACAAGTCAATGTACTCGACTACAATGTAAAATAATGTTGACTTTTAAAGCATGTCTGGTATTTAAAATTTTGGAAAGAATTACTTACTGGAAAATCTTCCAATGAAAATGATTTAAGATAGTATTACCATGCCATTTTTGTATATTTCTTTTAATCTTGGAACAACTCATCTGATTATGTTTGTTGTACCATCAATTTCAAGACAAACCATCTTTTTTCAATTGTAACTATGCTTCTTCAAAACTTACAGAAGTACTTCGAAAACTACAGCTCCAGTTATCGTAATATACAACGGAATGATTTGGAATAGTGTTATTCACTTATTTTAAAATTAATAAGCGTAATATTTAAAAGTATTCAAAAAGTTTCGACGGGTTTTAACTTATGCTCTGGCATGTTAGACAGGCATAATACAGATAATTGATAATTGGATATAGTAGGATGGAAACTTGGGAAATTCAAAGTTCTCCAGCTAGCGTTATCTAGAAAGAGAACACAGTGTGTGTTATGCTTTATGATCATTAAACCAAAGTTCGCCAGGATTATAACAGAAGTCTAAAATCAAGTTTATCAATATACACTGCCGGCTACACAAAATGCAACAGCCTGAAGGAGGCTTGCAAACTATATGAAATTTTCATCATGCGTTAGCGACTATGAAATATTCAAATCATTAGCATTTTACGACAGACGCACATCACGGGCGATTGCAGCACCACTAGCGGTTCTGTTATTATTCGATGTAAGAGAAAACAACATGATAGACGGGCTGATCACGATAAACCTGTAGCATCACTGTCCGTGAGGACAGGCGAACTGTGCGTATGGCAGTGATGGATGACACAACTCCATCACGAACAATAGCACAACCGATTCAGAATGTTATGCATCGTTTGGTGTGCGATCGTACCATTCGACGTAATTTGCACTAGAGTGGAATATCCAAAAATTGTCTCTTGCCTCGTTTACTCTTGAGTAGAAACTACAGCAGTTAACGCCGCCAAAGGAGCGATGGTCGGACATAAAACAAGGGGAATGGAACGACATCTTATTTACTGACGAATCCCGATTCACGAGGGTCGGATTTGACTTTAATGACACCGTTGTGAGAGGCTGCTGAACTGTTAAGCTATGCATTGCCACACTGGTCCTGAACCTGGTATCATGGCTTGGGGTGGTATTGGCTTTCACTGCCGGACCCCTTTATAACGCATTTCTGGTACACTTAACAGCCAGCGCTACATTTTTGAGGTGTTGGAACCGGTGGTTCTCATATACATTGAGCACTTACCATCAGCCATATTCCAGCCAGATATAATGAGCTCTATCACATGTGACACACAATGTTTAAGACTTCTTTACCTATCAGATTGAATAGATTTCTTGGATTGCTTGTTCTTCCTATTTATCACCAAACAAAAACGTGTGATCCATGATTGCACAACTGGCCTGCGGTACACCACCCGCTGTTGCACCAGATCAAATTTGGCAATATGTAGAATCCGCATGGACTGCTGAACTCCGTGGATACTTTCAAAGCCTCACTGATACTATGCTTTCGTGAATGGCAGCACTTATAACTAACAACGTCGGCTACACTAACTGCACTTTTATCATCCACACCTCAATAGAGGCTGTAATTTTAATCGTTTATCTTTGTATCACACTTTACCTGCTAAATAAATTTCACTGTGATATATCTGGTCCTTCTTGGTGTGTCATTTTGTGTGACCAGCAGTGTATTTCACAGATTTTACCAAAGCATTACGCTTTTAATTTTTAAAATCGTTTTTGTAAGGTTATAGACATGTATTATTGGTACCATTTACCAATATTACCGCGTTTGATAAATATTGTTCCAATTCGAAGTGACTTGATAAAACTGCAATTTATCATATTCTAAGAAGTTATATAAAAAAAAAGTAGAAATAAATTATATATCGAACAGAAATATTAACGTGTTATTTGATGTCGATTCTATGAGTTTTTTCATTGTTTTATTTCGTAGAATATTTATAATTACTTCTAATATTCCCTTTGCTACTTTCTTAAGAGTTTTTCCTCTTTATATGCATCTTTAGGAAAAAATATTTTATTACACAATGTTTTAAATGAAGTTTTATGCTATAAATTCCATAAATATTTTTTGAAAAAATACTTTATAAATCATTTCTAACAAAAGATTAATCCTGAAACTCGACTTATAACTGCAACAGAATTATTTGAACATTCTTTACATCATTTTGATCAACGAGCACATTTTAAAATATTTGAAGCCAAAAAATCCTATGGTTCGATTAAAATAAATTAAACTGTTACACTTTCCTAGATTCGTCGTTGCCGCGTGGTAGATTTGAAAGGAGATTACCAGCTATGAGTAGTCTTCCTTTCTTGAACGGGTTTCAGAATTAGAAAGTCTGTCGCCAATAGTGTTTGTGTTGTTGTATAATGCGCCATTCATACAAACCTACTTCCGTCTCTCTAAAAGAGCCGTGTAGCGAAGCGATGCACTTTAAATATTCCAGAGCTGAAACATCATTCCATTTGTGTGGTGTGGTAGTTAGGAGAGGGGGTGCCAGATCAAGTGTTCATCCACGTCACATGCCATGGTTAAAAAATCACGTGGTCCATCGCCAAAAGCCCTCGTGCAGCTGAACAGTACGACGTTAATATTCACTCATTCACTCACTCTCTAAAAGAGAAAAATTAAATATTAATATTCTTAGAAAAAGTCACGTATGAATTGCTGCAGAAACTTTACAGAATACATGGATTCACCATTATTATATTGGCAAAAAATAAATCGCAAGTGTTAATGACATCCCGGTGACATTTTGTGTTGCTAAGTATAATTTTAGGAAACATATTTTTAATCCCATTTACTTTTAAGAACATGTAATCTGTTGCGTTGCCTGAAGCTGTTGGGATAGTTAGTTTATTTCTCAGCATTTGTTGCAGAATTGTTAAGAAACGTTAGCAAAACACTGTAATACTCATCAGTGCAGGTTTATCTACTGAACGCTTGAGGTGGGTGACCAGGGGTCCATATAAGCTGGAATTAACCGGTTCCATGATCCCTTCCTTAGATCCGCCAGTCCCAAAGGGTCCTGTAGATTTGTTGCGCCCAGACCTGAAATTTGGTTAAACCTGCACGTACTCATTGTCTGGCTAGTCTATCAAAGATCAATGGTTTGAAATACTCTCCTATACTGAACTGAGAGGTGGTTGTGTGGTATGGACTTGGATGTTTATATGAAGACGTGGCTCAAGAAGTAAAAGCCAATGTATCAGGCTGGCAGAGAAAATCCATGGCTTCTTGGATGGAGCCTACTGTTGGGATGCTAGAAGTGAGGTAATTGTGCTGTAACGTCGTGAGTTGGTAACAAATGAAAGATTGAATTTTAAAATAAAAGAAGTATTTATTTTCTTCACAGGTTTTAATATATAAAGTAATAAAGTCCCAGTTATATGCCAAGCCGGTGCTGTCAGTCTATCTCATGGGAGTTCAATCATTTTTCTCGAAGGCACTCTCTCATCTTTCATCTATTCATTCCAATTCTCCAACGTCAACGGAGTTCATCATCTCTCCTTTCTATCCTCCACCGTCCAAGTCTCTTTATTTCTCGGCTCTTCTCAAGTTATCTCCATCCAGGGCTCTCCTTCTCGTCTCCTAAAAAATCCTTTTAAACACCTGGGCTGGTCCAAGCCACTCCCCTCGTCTCTTCTCATTTGCGAGCCACAAAAGTCGGCCCTCATCCCGGCCACATTCGTGTTTTATTTGTGCGGCACACACAAATACAACATTCCTGGTCCGTCTGGAATGTAAAGGTGCCATCATTCTTGTCCAACATCTGAACACACTTTATTCATCCCCTCACATTGGTTCCACAAATCCATTCTCTCGGCACCTGTCGTGAAGACCTGGTTCTTTCTCATTCAGGCTTCGCCTATTGTCAATAGGGTGCCGCCTCTTTTTGGAAATTATGACTGCCAGACTGGGTGTCGGCGTTTGCCCAAGGTCAGACAATAAACAATTACCCCATGGCCATGTGCACTTGTCACTTAACATCTGCTCGGAGCCATAAGACTTAGCATGAATGGAAGGTTGGGGTGCACCCCAATCGAAGACGTCACAGTGATGACTGCTGGATTCAAAGTAAACGAAATCTATGGAGCTTTGAATTAAACGAGAAAACAGATTTTTCAACTAATAAAAAGCTAATTTTTTAAATTTAAGTAAATTAAAATTCATTAATCACATTTAACATGCATTCACTTTTAATCATTTTAAATGGATACTTTGGTTAACATATTCTGTAAATTTTTATTTAGGTGATTTAATCAATAGATATTTACAGCTTTAAAGTAACGAGACAAGTATTCTCTTTCTTTTTATTTTCGCCTTAGTAAAAATTTTTGAATGAGAGTTTTAACATCGAGTAACGTTGATGAATCAGATTTCTAAACTTGAAGTATAAAATTAATCTGATTAATGTGACCTTTAGTATAAACTGTGAAAGTAAAATCCCCTGTCTGTGGTCCACTTTTTGATTCAATAGGTTCATAACTATTTGTTTCCAAAAAAGGTACGAGTTCACCTAGAAATTTGAAGAATCGGTTTATCACACATAATGTCATAAATCAGTGTATTCATTCCATATAAATTCCATAATTAAGTATATCTAAAGCATTAGCTCCAGTAATTATATTATACATAGGAAATATTTCCAAAAGTTATTCGCTTATTTTAATATATATATATATATATATAAATGATCTGGATATTTTACAAGATTTTACTCTCCATGTAGATCAGTGCTTCAAACTTTCAATGCTGGCGCCCTTTTCAATCACAATTTTTATCGCGCCCCTTATTAATTAATTGTAGTGAATGCCAATAATATGCACTTTGACGCTAAAGCTATAATACGCGATCTTAATTATAAACCATACAAATAAATAACGTAAGTATTAAATTTTGTATACGTTGCTTTTAAGCAAAAAAATTAATAATAGGATAATTATTATGTTATTTTTCCTTTCTCTAATTTTAAATTGAACATATTGAAAATGCGGTGGCTGCTTAGAAGACGAAAATATAGATATCAGCTAAATATAGAAAAAATAACTCAGAGGGTCAATTTCTAATCATAAGCATTCCTTATAAAAACTTTGCTTTCAAGACAAGCTCCATGGAATTGTTAATACTTATTAAACTTGTGTTCTTAATTTAGTATTAATTAATTAGTTATAAAATATTGTGCACACTGATACTTTAAAAAGTATACCGGCTGAAGTGTCCGCTTTTTGCACGAGTTCATTTATAAAAAAAAAAAAAACATTTTTGATATAGTAGCTGAATTGTAAGGAAGTAAAAATGCCAAAGTTTACAAAAATGTAAAAATTTTTTTTAAAGATTGCGTCAATTAAATTTTGTTTTTAAGGTGTAATTTTTAACCTCAAGAATTTGATTTATAATTGTGTTAAATAATGAACAATAATTTAAAAATTTAGATGAAGAATAATTGTATTTTTTTAATATTTAAAAATGAAAAACTTTAACGTTTTAACCCGGGGAAGCGCGTACTCGATAGGCTGAGCAGGGTTATTGATCACACCTCCTTTTTTTTTATATATATAATTTTTTTTTGTACCATACAAATCTGATTCCCGAATAATTTAACTAAGAGGAACAAACTTACCTACTTTCCAGAACTTTTTAATTTTTCTTTGGAACAATTAAAAAACCCTTTTGACAGAATTAACGATTTGTGATCTAGGGCGCGCGAACCACTTCCGGGTTAAAAATCTTGGCCAAAGAATCCTTCAAAGTGCTCTCCGTGATTTTCCAAATATCATAAAACTCTTTTTCATGGAAAAAACGAACACAGAAATAAATACATTTCACAACTTCCCCAAAAAGAAACAAACACAAAGAGGGTCATAACTAACTGTATCAATAACTTGAAAGGGCAAATAGATTATCCGCAAAACGTTACAGCTATGTGAGTATTTAAAAAATAATCACAGTATGAATTTTTATGTTCTAAATTTTTTCTTTCGGGGTCGGGGTTTTTTCTCTGTTGAAAGAGTGTAAAAATCACTTATCATGAGTTTTACAGCAAATAAAAAAAAAGTTTTTTTTTTGGGTTTTTTTGGATCAAAGATACTAATTAGGTATTGAAGAAGTTTTTTTTTTTGAGATGACTTATATCGCCTATAAATTTTTCAGAGAAAAAGTGCATTTCTTACTATGCAAAGTATTTTGTTTTAATTCATTCCAGAGAAAATTTAATTTTTTTTTAAATTTTTTATTTTCGATATGTTCGCCCCCCTCGTGGTCCCCCCAGGGGCCCCCCACTTTGGAAACACTGATGTAGATGGTTCCGAAGCGCGTTAAGTATGTCGAGGCTAAAAAAAAACACCAGTTGGTATGGAAGTTAAAAGAAAGGGTTACTACCTAATGTATCATCCTCGTCACTTAACCATGGTTCAAAATTACGACGCCCGTCGTTTTCTTCCCTTGTGAAACTTTATAGTGAACGTTAATGTATTTTTGAATTACACTATCTTTCATTACTAAAATTACGAATGTAAAGAAATTTGCTGTTTCAGCTTTCTGGTTATAATGGAGCCATATTTTATAACAGTTTTCAAATAGTTCATAATTGTATAAGAATCACGCGTTTTTGTTGCGTCCAAAAACTTCAACTGTTTCCAAAAGAACTCTGAAGCTATAAATCGTATCACGGGAATGTATGACGATTGAACTTTAAGTCACAATGGGTCTTGACTTTCACATTATTACTTCACTCGGTGTCATGATTTTAAGTTTGAAGCTCAAAAGAAATTTTCTTTTTAAACATTCAACTAATTGAAAAACAAACCTTTCCCACTTACATTTTTAAATGATTTTCATTCCCAACATGTGTGTGTATGTATGATTTATTGGTTAGTTGTTTAATATTCTGTAGTTAGGTCTTTGAATCGCGAAGATCATTTCATCTTCTTGACCGTATTATTACACATCACATTATTTATCTTTTTCAAAAGGTCTACGAAAATTAAAATTTAAGAAGTGAAGTACTTTTTACACTTAAATCAAAATTAAATAATGTTTCAATTCAACTAGGGATTGCAATATCAGTCCAAAAGATCAACACTATTTTCCGATTTTTTGTTTGATCTTAATACCAGGATAACGGTTTTAATAACGGTAGAGGAAATTTTAGAAAAATAATGAAAACACTGGTGTTTCTTTGTTTTATATTTGCAGATTTGGTAGAGAGTGTAAATGTCACAGAAAGTAATTTGCAACTTACAAATTATAACAATATATAAAGAGTCACAAAAAAGTAAAGGAACAACTTATTTATTTAAATAAAAAAAGTGTAAATATCACTATCCAGTCAGTGGTACAGTTACAAATTTTTTAAATGTGATTTTAAGAAACCTACTGCATCAATTATTCTGTACATTAAGCATGTAACGTAATTTTGTGCAAAAATTACGAGCGGTCGAAAATGCTCTTTCGCAGGGCTGATCGTAGCAGGTTTGCAGCATACTTTTCCCTTACACAGGCAGCCGGAAACAAAGGGGGCTGCAGGCCGCTATAATTCACATCCCGATCAAGCACTATTTTTCGAATTTCTCAAAATAAAATTTATAAGTTGAATAAATATACAGAATTTTATATAGCTATTGAAAAATCAAAATAATTTCCGATTTCCCGATAGCATCACATAGTTCGAGAAAAATAAGAATGGAACTTTCCTGAGCAACATTCCTTCTCATCAGGGGTGTTGTCTGACTTATGAGTGGGCCACCATCAATGGGGGCCCCGGATGTGTGTAAGCAAAAAAAAAATGTTAGCTATGGTCATATTAAGAGTTACGATATAAATTTTCCATGTGAATTCTGAATCTCAGGACCCACAATAAAAAAGTTTAAAAGCTAGTAAAATTACTCAAAATAATGAGAAAACAAGGTGTGGTATATGGTCAGAAAGCAGGAAAAACTTTTCATTCAAAGTGGTTCAACAAAAAGATCGCTCGAAATGAAAAACAGATAACACTTGCAAAGAGAAAAATCCATTCAGAATGTTATTTACTTGTAAATGAAAATACCTCCTTTGTCTGTTGATAGATTGACTTTAATAAACGTCACACTAAGAAGCTACACGAAGGGTTGGCAGTTGGAATTTATTTCCGAAGTGGTCCAGTGAGAGAAAATATTAGATTTTATCTATCCCAGCTCTCTTTTATTTCTGTAACAACCAAAAGACCAAAAGCGCAATCAGTCAACAAGTGTTCTGTCCCATAAGTGCCAAAAGTCTTCTGTCACCCTCCAAGTCTATAAATAATTATTTTTTAACAGTTTTCATGAGTTCTACACACTGGTCCTATGGGAAAGGGAGAGGGGCGTTAAGGAAGAATTTCGACGCATCGGGTAAAAGTGATGAAAAGCACGATCAAGATTTATGACATGCTCAAGGACGAAAGAAAAGAATGGGGCAGAATGATCCTCAGAAAAAAAGACCCCTTTTCGAAGAAAACTGAGGAAATTTTGCATCAATTTGACTTCCGAACTAATTTCTTTTAGTTTCCTGCTCTTATACAGACAAGACAAATATCGGAACATCAAAAACGGTTAAACAACAAGAAACAAGAATATATTTTAAACAACAAGAATATATTTTCACTTCACTTACAAATGCTCTTTTCAATTTTTAAGATTTATAATGCCCAGGTATTTTAATCATTGCGTAAGATAAAGTGAAAAAAATATTTTGTTGCATTTGTGCTATTACTATTTTATTTATTTATTTTTGCTTTTACATATATACATATAAATAACTGTCATCAGTTTCTTAGAATACTTTCTTGTTGATTAACATATTTAAGTATATGTTTTCGTAGCTCGAATGTACCGTAATCTTCTTAAAATATTTTCAATTGGCATTGTTATACAAATGAAAAAATATTATTTGCCTCTAGTAAAAAAATAATTTCTTTGGTTTTTTAGAAAAACTATAGTTCTTTAAAAAATCAAACATAATGAGCCTTTATACATTTTTTAAAAATTAAATTACCATATTTAAAAAAGGATCTAACAAAAACTCGAAATGAAAAAAACGTAGTTATATTTATTTTGATGATTTTGTTAGTAATCATAACGAATTACGATAATTTTGTTTAGTAATAAATGAATCAATCTACAATTTCTAAACATTTAATTTGAATTGCTTCAAACTGAGAAAAGAATTTTGAAAGAAATAAAGTACGTTAAGTTTACTTAAAGATACATATTTTTTTTCATTTTCTTTTTATTGAGGTAAAGTGAAATAAACACATAATTTTTCTAATATACTCTAAGTCTACTAAAAGAACCATTAATTTGTAATATTGAATTTGAAAAGCACAAATTATTTTTCCTTTTTGAATTTATTGCTATTTTAAGAGTGATTTGCTCGAGAACTTCTTGATTAAAATCTTTTGCCCGGAGGATTTAAAAGAATATTTAATGCAACTTAATTAATTATGTGTATAATTAATTATAAAAATACATAAAAATCGTGCAATTTCTCTAAAATATTGTATAGCATTCTGTATGATTTTAATTAGGTTAATCAATATTCATCTATAACAATCTATAGCAATATTTAAAATCTTTAAAAAAGGCAACAATAAGAATGTTAGAACTATAGCAGAAATTTCTTACAAAAAGCATTTAATGAAATTATTATTTTTACAGAAGAATAATAAATGTTGAAAAATATACGTAATATTTTTAGTTGCTCCTAGTAGTATAAAGCAATTTAATTAAAATTATAGCAAAATGCATTACAGAAATAAAAAAAATATGATAAACACAATTTATAAAGCAGATAAGTGATTTCTCTCTCTCTCAAACAAAACAGAAGTGGGAAAAATTATTCAATAAGTAGTAAGGTTGTATAATCTTGAATATTTTTAATGTAATTAAGACATAAATTAAGTTAAAAAATTTTAGATTTCTTTTGTGATATAGTGGCCTTTGTCAAAAAGTTTTGAGTTATCTTAAACATTTCAAATTATTGTAGAAATGATTTATTGTTCTGTTTAGTCTCAAAGTATTAAGATATTTGAAAAAATAAGCAAACAAGTATGATAATAATATTAATGTTTTATTAACTTACATTTAGAATCTTTGAAAGGAAATTTTACAAATCCAGAGTATTGTAATTGTGCGTCTAGTTTTTTTTAAAAGAAACCTTAGAATTTTTGAAAGGTTACTTTTGGTGGAGATATTTTAATAATTTAGATATAAGTAATCTGGAAGCTAAGCTACGTTTTCTTCTAGAAATGAAACTATTATTTCTATAAAGAATAAAATAATTAAACAAAATATTTTTGTATTAATTCAGAAATTTCATAACTCAGCCAAAAAATTTGAAAAATGATGAAATGTAATTATTTGCAAAAAAAAATTAAAAAGCTTAAGATTGTTATTTTAATTTTCTAAATATTTCATGGAAACAATTTTCAGCTTGTAATAATAAATAGAAAATTTTAAAAAGTTTGAAAATTTAGATTTGATAAAAAAATAATTTAGTTAATTTTTAATTCAAAATTTATAACTTTATTTTCAAGTATTCACAGAAATTACTTCCACACTACTAAAGAGGAATAAATTATTAGACTAGGAATAAGAAAATGGTCCGTCGGGCAGACCCGAGGCTTTGTGCAAGCATCGAAGTTGCCAAAGAAATGGTCTCGACTTTCCCTAATGTAGAGATACTTTTAAAAATATTTTTAACTATACCGATATAGAAGGCATGAGGTCAGATATCTTTCTCAGTTTTAACATAGCACTTCCCGCAGTCTACCTTTTTTCAACTCTCCTTCCAAACATTTTTATGGAAAATTGATAGCTTCTCGTATAGCTGACTTTAAGGTCATCTCTTTTGAGGGGCCTCAGCTTGTAGGCGAATTCTAAACATACATTTTTGGATACCGCCTCTTCGGGTATGTAATACCCTGCACGGGAGTCACCGTTACAGTTCTAAATGCATGAGCACGTTTTAAATCTTCCTTCTTCTATGGCGTATTATTGTAATTATTATTAATAAATGTGATATTTAAGTAATTTAATAGATACAGTATCTAACAGATATAGTACAACAGTATTTTCGGATGAAGAAATTCTGTTCGTGATTATGATGAGGAAGAATCAAATGATGAAGAGTATAACAGCAAGTATGATTGCTCCACTGAAATTGATCCAGATTTAGAAGAGGGTGACACTGTCTGAAATAACTGATTTATATATATATAGACACATAAACACTTGGGATGAACGTGACTTTAAAGGAGACAACTGTTACACATCTTATCCACTTTCAGGTGAACTTTGAAAAGAAAAAAAATGCTATTGGTGGAACAATAAAAGAAAATAAAAGAGACATTCCAAAATAAGATATAGACGGCATACAGCTCTTCAATGAAATAACTTCATTCAGGCATATTTTTCCTGGTAAAAAACAGCCAACAGAGATATTAGAAATTTTAGTGAAAAATGGTCTTATTCCCTATTTTCCCAATTTCGCTCAATCATTAAGAATTTTTTTAAGCTTACCTGTTTCTGTAGCTTCCGGTGAAAGAAGTTTCAGTAAATTAGAAATCATTAAAAATTACTTGAGAAATAATATGACACAAGAAAGGCTTTCAGATTTGGCCATAATTTCAATTGAATCCGAAATCTCAGAAAAAATTGATTTAACCGAAACTATTAACAAATTTGCTTTGCAGAAAGCCAGAAAATTATTGGTACAGTAGTTATTATAGATATTTTATAGTTACAGTAAAATCCGGCGTATAACGTGCCCCTACACATATTCGCCGTTAACACGCACACCATTTTTTACGAAGAAACCTAAAATGCATGTGCGCAATGATCTTATACTTTGAAGTCCTTTATTCGAGTATTATTCCTAGCTTTAGTAATAAATAGTGTATATATATATATACTTTCATAATTACAACCCTTTAAGTTTAAAATGAATATAATTAGTATGATATATGCAAAAGTCTGATTTTTTTCTATGCTCATCTTTTTGTATTTTTAAGGTATCCGACTACTTTCGGAACCGTGATTTTGCAAAAGCGTGTAAATGGATATTTATGATATTTAGTGTCACTTAGATTAGAATACATGTATAAAATTGTTTTAAGGACATTATGACAAAAAAAAAAGTATTTAAATACAATATTTTGCCAAAAAATTAACTTAGAATAACCATTTTTCCAAATGTTCTCCTTTTGTAAAAAAACTGCTTCTATTGTATTAATAATTTGCCTGTATATAGCTCAGACTTCTGCACAGAGGCTCATTTATGATTTTTGAAAAATTCAAATTGTTTTCAGAGTTACAACCATTTGAAATAATTATCGGCGTATTTTCTTAAAATTTCTCCCTTCTGTTTTCGTAAAACATGGATAAACCGACTTCCGAGTTATGCATTTCAAAAATTCTAGTTGAGCCTCTGTACAGAGGTCTGAGCTATAGACAGGTAAAATATTAATCCAATAGAAGCATTTTTTTACAAAAGGAGAACATTTGGAAAAAAGGTTATTCTAAGTTAATTTTTTGCCAAATTATTGTAGATAAATATTTTTTTTCGTCATAATGTCCTCTTAAAACAATTTTATACATGTATTCTAATCTAAGTAACACTAAATATGATAAATATTATCCATTTACACGCTTTTGCAAAATCACGGTTCCGAACGTAGTCGGATACCTTAAAGCTCTCATTTTTATACCCGACTTATAACGCGCACCCGTAAATTTCGATCTTATTTTTTGAGTTAAAAGTACGCGTTATACAGCGGATTTACAGTATAGTTTATTACTTAGTCTGAGTAGAAGGACTGATTTATATACTTTTCGTTTCACGAGATTTGTGCCTTTGTATTTATTTTTATTAGATTGTATTTTCTGAGTAAATTCTGTTATCTTGCATTTATAACTATACATTGTTTATTTTTATTTTGAAGGTTATATTTTTGTTAGAGTTTATTATTTTGTATAAGTATTTTGTATCAATTATAACTTATTACCTGGCTAAAAAATGAAGTTGTGCACTTCAAAATTTATTTAAATTATTATAAATATGTTTTACTTTTTATTCTTAGATAAGTAGATGAGTTTTTAAAGTCAACGTTAAGTATTAGTCAAAATATGAAAAGTTATCTAGGGGGGAGTCACATTGGGTGTTTGCACGAGGGCGGCCGATACCCTAGGATCGGCCCTGCTCTTTCGGTATTTAAGCTAGTTGGTAGTACTATTAGCAATGCGTGATATATTTTCCCCTAGTATTTCCTAGTAGTCCCTCATCTTCAAATAAATCTATTTCTCTCCGAATTCTTTTGCATCATCTTCGATAACAATACAGTGGCCGCGGTAGCCGAGTGGTATAGGCATCGGACCGTGGCTTGCCTTGTCACGAGTTCGAACCCAGTACCCCTAAAGACCCGCCGTTTAGGGCAGCGATGCACGTTAAATCTGTCGAGAGCTCAAACGTCCTCCCGTTGGTGTGGTGTGGTAGTTAGGAGAGGTGGTGCCAGCTCAGGTGTCGTCCACGTCACTTGACCATGGTTCAAAATTACGTGGTCCGTCGCCAAAAGCCCTCGTGTAGCTGAACAGTGTGACGTTAATAATCAATCAATCAATCATGAAATTCACAACACAATTATTATTAAAATATTTTAAGATATTTAATCATAAAAACGCACCAATGCAGTACTACGATTTTGACATATTTTACCTACAAATTGTAATTAGTAATAATGAATGTCTTACATTTGGAGGGGTAATTGGATTTTGCTTTCTTCATGTACAATATTTAACATGCGAAGGCTTTAAAATAACGAAATAAAAAACAAAGGCATAAATATTTTTGTCGTTGTCATGTACAAAAACTTTTCTATATATTTATTATATCAATATAATGTTTAATTGTTCTACATTTTTGCTATCTCTTATGGTAAACCGTTTTAAATAAGCTAATTAACATTTTATAAAAGTTTCAAAATAGTCGATGAATGTTATATCATGTATTTCATGGAATAAGAATTTTAAACTGATTTGTCTTCATTTTGAATTTTTGATCATATGCTATTATTCAAAGCCTAAGGCCTTTATGATAATTGAAGTAGAGATGAGAAATAAATATGTTCAAATAAATGTTCCGTAATGTATGTCTTATGAAACTGTGTATGGAATTATTTAACCCAAAGATATTTAGTAATTTTAAAAAAAAAAAATACAAAAATTACAAAATTTAAATTAATGCTTTTTTGAGAAATTTTGTATGTTTCACAATGAAAAAATTAATATAAAATTAATGAACAGCAGCATAAAAAACCCATACACAGTTTTACTTAGTATATTTAAAGTTACTTCACAAAGAGCTATTGTGAAGAAAAAATTAAACATAATTAAAAAAGTCTTACAAATTTTTTTTTAAAAAGTTTAAAAATAACTTCAAAAAAAATTAAGTTTTACAAACATTTTGAAACAAATTTGAAATTTTTTATATTGTTTAGTTAATAATGCCCTTTTTTAAAATAAAATTTAAAAACCAAATTTAAAAAAATTAAAAAAAAAAAAATAATGTTATGGTACCGTGTCGCTTTTACTGACCATTGTCCGGGTGAGACCTGTAGTACGATTAAGAACTTCGAAGTCCTTAGGATGGATTGGAGTAATTTTTTGTCTTTCTCCTACAATTGCAGTTTCTGAAATTTTAAATTTTTCTACAACAAAAAATAAATCCATTTATTGATATTTTTGAAAGAAAAAACATGTTTAAATAGTTAATTAGAAAACTGAAAAAGAGATCAGTGGTGCACCACTGTTATCAGGAACTTATACTAAATAAATTCACTAGAACTCTTTCTCCGGACATGGCTTTAATAGGTAAATGCTTATAAGTCTTCAAGATATCTCGGCTGCCTTTCTTTAGTGCTGAGTCTTATATAAGAAATGTTAATAAATATTAATATATATCTCTTTATTTTTTTTTTATTTCACCGAGTGCATTCCCACTTCATTAAATGGAGATATACTTTTTTGTTATCTATGGTAATAAAGATAATAATTTGAACAGCAGTTGTATATATTACCTCCAAAACAACTGGACTTAAAAGGTAGATGTAATCCATGAAAGAAAAGCGCATTTTGTGTAACTCATCTATTTTCACTTTCAAGTGAGGAAGACTATCAAATGGGCTCAATTCATGATGTCACATGATAAAAACAAACACGTGTTTGCCATTGAATTCAAAACAAACATTAAACTAATTGTACTTTTTGTTGTTCTATTTGGAAAACTCTGATAAAATTTCCAAATTCATATTTGCGTAAAAATGTTTAAATGTTAGGAAAAAAAAAATTCTTTTTAAAATATTTTTAAAATGAAAAAAAATCGTATTTTATGCTTATATTTTTAAATAAATCGCATTTCGTATACATATGTACTTTTAAAGAGAAAGTTTCTGCAAGAAGCAAAACTTGGCAACACCGGAGCGCGTGAACTGATTAGCTGGAAAAACTACATAGTTTTTATCGCGCGTGTGAGTATGACGTCACGTTAGTTTTAGTATGCATTGGCTAGAATCACGTGTCTTTCACTATCATGTGACTATGACGTCACATGAGTTCATCCCATTGGATGAGTTTGTAAATAAGAGCAATTATCCAGACTCTATGAAAAGATTAAGGCTAAATTTGAAACCTTTTTGTCAATCACTCAATGAACAATACTAACTACGTCTTTAAATACATATATATTGTGTTAAATGACATAAGGCTAAGAGGCTACCATGTTCTGAAAGGGAGGGATGGAAAATCAGGAATGTGGCCTAACAGTAAAAAAAAATGGGTGCACCTTTTAATTCTTAAATGGAAAAATTAAGTAAAAACATTAAATCTGAAACCTGCTTTAGCGATCATCTCAATGGTCAAAACTATGTTTATAGAAAAAAAGATATTAAAAATATAATTTACTACATACTTAAAGCATTTTTAATACGTTATTTCGGCATACACTTTACTCATTTAGGTACATACATAAGTTACACATCGCAATATAATATTTAAGATGTTATCAGAAATTTTTCAATTTAAACAAAACCCATCACAAAGGTAGTGGTTAGTTATCAGTGTCACCACTGCCTATCTGCATACTGTTTGTGAAATGCTTTCATACAGTCTTGACAAATCATCTTACAATGTTGAAGACACATGGATGTTTCGCATTTTACAAACAAAATTTTCAATCCTCCTTTCCAGACAAAGGGAACAGTACTTCCTCTTCGAAGTTGTTTGTGTTTTTTCTCTTGTTTCTTCATCTTAACCCGCGGTCACTCGCCCGGGGTGTTCTATACACCACAGCTACAATAAGAGCCTCCTAAGATTCTAAAGAGAATGCGCAGAACCACGATTTTTTCTGTAGCTGCACATTTTAGGTCATGGAACCTTCAGGCTGATGCAATCAATCTCGCTACGATGATTGGAATGTAGCGACCTTCAAAAGTTTATCTGGGGTACTGAGAACACCCCGCGAGTTATGGAGTTACATTTTCGTATTCGAAGCATCTAAAAAAAGTGTACGTTTTACTCTCTTTCCGTTTATATTTTTTTCCAATATATATTATAATATACATGCATATTTTATTTAAAATTTTAATATAATTGTAGCATAAAAATAATATAATTCTATAAAATAATTGTAAAATAGATATATTTTTTTTTATTTTTCAAAACATATTCCAGAAATTACGACACAATCTCCGTAGGAAAGTTGAAATAGCGACTTCGTCATCTATTAGATACTGTATCAACAGATTGTCAAGATGAACTAAGTGAATTAGTTGACTGTGTAATTTCAGAATCAAACTTAGAGAGATGAAACTTGAAATTTGTAAATTTTTATCATACAGGCGGTGTTGATATCACTGATGAAATGTGCAGTATATTTGATGCATCACGAATATGTAACCATTGGCCATTGCGAATATTTTATCATCTACTTAATACTGCAGTAATTAATGCTTTCATTGTCTCATTCGGTTCTTCCTGAAATGAAAAGGAAAAGTTCAAGATTATTAGACGAGATTAGAATGGATCTTGTGCAGTCACATTTGGGATATAAGATCGGAACTCCCAAACCTCAACAAAATACTCGAAAGAAGCTTTACTGAGACAGAAGATATTAAAAAGAGTATCAAGCCACCAAAAAGGGGGCGTTGCATTTTTTGCCACGGGTAAAAGATTTAAAAATAACTTGTTTTTGTCTTCAATGTAAGAAAAATATGTGCTTAAAGCATATGAATACAGTCTGTTCTAAATGTTCGGAAAATAATTAAAATAGTATTTTTCTACTTTTTACGATCCTTATCATTAATTATAAAGTATATTTATTACTAGAATATACGTTTTACTTGCGGTTTATGAAAAAAATATAAAATTGTGTACTTTAAAATGAAAATCGTGTAGGTTTAGTTTAAATTAATGTTAATCTCATTTGTATACAGTAAATTTAATAATTTTATTTGTATAATACACAAAGCATCTTGTGCTTCATAAATATATATCATAATTGACTTACTTTTTATTTTTTTATTTTTAAATACATGTGTTAAATGTTACACCCCGCGAATAACGACGGTAGAAAAACAGGCGCGAGTGACCGCGGATTAAACAGGGAGTTTTACATCAGATATTTCTTCATTACTGTGCCGTACGAACGAGGTATATGAATGTTACACACTGGCCGCCTTCGCGGGGGATTTCTCAGACGCATCTCAATTCCCAGAAGAAAAACCATATTGAAGTTGAAAAGTATTTGTTCAGAGTTTTTTTAGTATAAAAATGAAAACTGCACTTTATGATAGAAAAAAAAGCATGGAAATTAACTAGAAATTGGAAAGACATTAAAAATTTCGTTGTTGGGCATGGCATCTATAAGGTTTAAGGTCCGCTGCAGCCTGAAGTCTGAAGTGGTTGACCACCTACTCAGCATTGAATCCTAGTACGAGTGATGAAAGATAGATAGAGAGAGAGAGAGAGAAGGAGGGCGTATTCCCTCTCACCATCTGAACGCAACTAAAAAATTATTTTTATTGTGCATCTCAGGGATTCTCACACCCAAATGAGGATCAACAAAGGTTGTGCAATGTGAATCCGATCCTTTCAACGTTTGTTAGTGAAGCAAAAGTTAGTCCATCAGGTTTTTGTCAGTTCGTAATGCCTAAGCATAGTCGGTTGTTTAAGAAGGAATTTGGATAAATTGCATTTTTTTAAGTCGTCCTGGTACCCCAAAAAAAAGAAATTATCAAAGTAACGATATTTCTTATGACTCATATGATACCTCGAATCATTATAAACATGCATGAAAAGTGTTAGAGCTTTACCTGCATTTTTTCTTAAGTTATAAGACTATTCTTCAATCAGAGCAGCAGGCTAAACAAAACTTCAATGCCCAATTTTCAGATCATCTGTGAGAAAGTTGCGTGATAAAAATGAATTAATTATTTTTCTACCGTGCGTTAATTAGACTAATGCGGAAACAAATAATTTCAAGAGAGAATTGTGTAATTCATGCAAATATTCTTGTTTAAGCATTGTTTATGGATTAAAAATGGATTTAGTCAGTAATTGAAAGCTGTGTGATATTTTTATGATATTATTATGAATGAAATTAAAACTACAAAACGGACTCACAAAGCACAAATAGTAAATTTCATTTTGATAACTCTGATAATTAAAATTTAATTTGTAAGAAGAACAAAACGCTCCTATTTTCTCAATTCCTACTATTAGCTCACACCCTCTATATATTTATATATTTATGTTCAAATTTTCAATAATTTCTTCAATTTCAAATAATTTCTTTTCATCCAATCAAGTTCAAATAATTTATTTTTAAACTTGTAGCGGATGGCACTTGATGTTAATACAGTTTTGTTTTCATATATTAATTTATTCAGTAAATTTTATTTTTTAAATTTAAATTTATTTTGCATTATTTCCATCGTAGCTACAATTAGCTGCAACAGAACGTTTTTATAACAAAGTAGGAATTGACGTTAATTTTTTTTATACTACTTGTTATGTATTTGTTTTCGGTTATATATATATATTGTTACGTAGATCCGGGTTCCAGGATTTTATGCAAAACAATCACAAATAACAATATACAGTTCTTCAAGAGCGATGCGAATTTATTAACAAAATCCTTTCCCCTTTTACAGGTTTCAGCGTTTTATTCACAGTTAAGTCCCCCGAAGGTCTTCACCCCTTCAACAGCAATCAAACACAAATCCGTGTTTTCACGTATGTAAAGATTTTTCCCAAAGCAGCCTTTAACGCTAGTCAAAAATGTTACTACCGTTTTTTTAATCAAGACCCCCGATTGCAACTGGCATTTTTTTTAATTATAAACCAGACAGAAACTTCCAAAAAAAATCCGCATGCGCCATAAAAAAATTTTGTGGTGGCTCACTACTTTTAAAAACCCAGGGGGTAACCTCAAACATGTCACGCCAAAACGGTCACTTAAGTCGCCAAATTGGAGAACAACTTAGTCACTAAAATTGATGCCAACTTGGCTCTACCGCCAATATTTCGCCAAGTTCTCATTGAATCATCATTATAATGTAAATGGCTGCATTGCTTGTGAATAGGACAATTTTAACATAAAATAAATATGAATGCAATAATAAAACATCTAAATACAAATTATTTACACTATTTACACAAAATTCGTAAAATATATATATATATATATATATTTCATGGTATGAAATTCAACACGTGGCCGCGGTAGCCGAGTGGTATGGTATCGGACCGTGGCCTTCTTTTCACGAGTTCGAGGCCAGACCACTAAAGACCCCGTGTGGGGGAGAATGCACGTTAAATCTGTCGAGAGCTGAAAAGTTCTCCGTTGGTGTGGTGTGGTAGTTTGGGAGGGTGCCAGCTCAAGGGGGTCGTCCGTCCTTGACCATGGTTCAAAAATTTCGTGGTCCGTCCCAAAAACCCTCTGGGTGAACAGTGCGACGTTAATAATCAATCAATCAATTAATCAAAAATTTAACAAATTATTATTAAAAATAAGATTTTAATCATTAAAATGCACCAATGCAGTACACGATTTTGACATATTTTTTCCTAAAAATTTTAATTAGTAATAATGAATGTCTTAAAATTTGGAGGGGTAATTGGATTTTGCTTTCTTCATGTACAATACTTAACATGCGAAGGCTTTAAAATAACGAAATAAAAAACAAAGGCATAAACATTTTTTGTACATGTTGTACATGTACAAAAATATTTTCTTCTATATATTTATTATATCAGTATAATGTTTAATTGTGTTCTACATTTTTGCTATCTCTTATGTTAAACCGTTTTAAATAAGCTGATTAACATTTAATAAAAGTTTCAAAATAGTCGATGAATGTTATATATCATGTATTTCATGGAATAAGAACTTTAAACTGATATTTCTTCATTTCGAATTTTTGATGATATGCTATTATTCAAACCCTAAGGCCTTATTGATAATTGAAGTAGAGATGAGAATTTTTTTATAAATGTTCCGTAATGTATGTTTTATGAAACTGTGTATGGAATTATTTAACCCTAAGATATTTAGTAATTTTATTAAAAAAAAATTACAAAATCTAAATTAATGCTTTTTTGAGAAATTTTGTATGTTTCACAATGAAAAAATTAATATAAAATTAATGAACAGCAGCATAAAAAACCCATACACAGTTTTACTTAGTATATTTAAAGTTTCTTCAAACAGCTATTTTGAAGAAAAAAAATAAACATAATTAAAAAAGTCTTACAATTTTTTTTTTTAAAAATGTTAAAAATAGCTTCAAAAAAATTAAGTTTTACAAACATTTTGAAACAAATTTGAAATTTTTTATATTGTATTATTGCTTAATAATGTCCTTTTTAAAATACAATTAAAACCAAATTTCCAAAATTAAAAATAAAAAATAATGATTAAGATGGTACCGTGTCGCTGTTAATGACCATTGTCCGGGTGAGACCTGTAGTACGATTAAGAACTTCGAAGTCCTTAGGATGGATTGGGTAATTTTTTTTCTTTCTCCTCCCAAATTACTTTTTTAAAACAAAAAAATAAATCCATTTATTGATATTTTTGAAAGAAAAAAACATGTTTAAATAGTTAATTATAAAACTGAAAAAGATTAGAGGTGCACCACTGTTATCAGAAACTTATACTAAATAAATTCACTAGAACTCTTTCTCCGGACATGACTTTAATAGGTAGATGATTCTAAATCTTCAAGATATCTCGGCTGCCTTTCATTGGTGCTGAGTCTTATATAAGAAAAGATATGTACTTTTCTTTGTTTTTTTTTAACTTCACCAAGTGCATTCCCACTTCATTAAATGGAGATATACTTTTCTGTTATCTATGGTAATAAAGATAATAACTTGAACAGCAGTTGTTATATTACCTCCAAAACAATTGGACTTAAAAGGTAGAAATAATCCATGAAAGAAAAGCGCATTTTGAGTAACTCTTCTATTCTCACTTTCAAGTGAGGAACACTATCCAATGGGCTCGATTCATGATGTCATATGATAAAAACAAACACGTGTTTTCCATTGAATTCAAAACAAACATTAAACTAATTGTACTTGTTGTTCTAATTGTAAAACTCTTATAAAATTTCCAATTTCATATTTGCGTAAAAATGTTTAAATGTTAGGAAAAAAATTCTTCAAAAAAATTTTTTAAAATTAAAAAAAAAATCGTATTTTATGCTTTAATTTTTAAATAAAGCGCATTTCGTATACATATGTACTTTTAAAGAAAAAGTTTCTGAAAAGTGTAAAACTTGGCAACACCGAAAAGCGTGAACTGATTAGCTGGAAACGCAAGATAGTTTTTAATTGTGTAAATATGACGTTACATGAGTTCTTGAATTGATTGGCTAGAATCAAGTGGCTTTCACTATCATCTGACTATGACGTTACATGAATTGAGCCCATTTCTGTGATTTCAAATCTAACCAAAGAAAGGAATTTTAGATCTGGCAGTTTTAACCGTTTGAATTCCAGGGAGTATTGGAAAAAACATTGTTGAAGGATTCTAAACTGTGCAACCGCGCTTTATCAGACTGAATACGAAAAAGACTCAATAATGCTAGTACTTTTTTTATTTTAATTCGAGAAATACCAAGCGCAACGATTTGCGCTTTGTTCATTTTATACTAATGAATTCCAATCAGTTATACAGTTTTTTTACCTTTTTTGGGGGGCACCCTGATTGGGGATCGCGTAAAAGGGGGGTCCCTCCTTACCTGCTGAAAAAGTCAAGTGAAGGAAAAAGAGTCCTGAAGTTGATGAGTGCCTGCTTTATTGGTCGGGGGGGTAAATGAGATGATTAAAGATTGTCTGCCTGAAGTGGTTAAAAAAATTAAGTTTGGGTTTGCCTGTGGGGGGCAGAGTAAATTTAAGCTCTTAGGAATGAATAAAATTAAGAGGAAGGAAGTTATTAATTTGATAGCTTTTTAACGGAAATGAAGATATTTAAAAAGAGGGTTGTAAGATTCTTCTTCCTTTTTTTTATCATGTTAAGTTTCCGTTTAAAAATATTTTTTGGTGAGGACTAATGAATTAAAAAACTTAATCACATATTTCGTAATATAATTTTTGAATGTGGGAATTCTAAGTGCTCTATAAATATCAGTAGTTTCAGTGTACATGTTTCCATATATACAATCATTCGTATAGCTTTATTTTGAGAAAAATTCCAAGTAGTTTAATATTACTATTAGCTGCATGTGTTCCCACACAGGACAAGTGTAAGTCATGATAAGTCCAAGACGACAGTGTAAAAATTTCCTTGTTTTCTACCTTTTGAGGTATTCCCGGGAAATTGCGGGGTTTAATTTATATTCCGGGAAATTTATGCCGCTTATGTAGTATATGTTGTTTCATGCGAGTTCATTATCTATCATAAGACCTAAATATTTTGCGTTCTGAGACCATTTGAGTGGTGTGGAGTATAGCACTAGTGGTGGTGCGGGTTTTCCTTTCTTAGTGAACTTCTCGAGTAATGAAAAGTGCGCTTATCAAATGGTCTACATTTTCACATTTAGACCAGTTTCCCAACTACATGAAGAAGAAAAAAATTTTCCTTTTGAAGTAACTGAAGATAATATCTCCAGTTTGAAATGAGAAACTTCTGTATAAAATTTTTCTAGGTATTACCCAGTACTAAAAAAGCCCCAGATATCTTTAATAATGTTCTTCCTCGAAAACTATCCGTTACAGCAAGTCGTGATGTCATGGGAACATGGCTCGCGAAGCGGGGTCCCCTCCCTATCATAGAGTGAATGATGCCTGGGTAAGAAGGATGAAGGAGCATCCGATTGGCTGTTGGAGTGGTGAGAGGGGGGGGGTTACAAGGCACTGAAAAGTTCTGGTCGGGAGATTCATCCTTTATGGCTGAGAGCTGGTCCTGGATTTCTATGGGGAAAATAATCTGGCTCTAAATTGGCCCAAGTTAATGAGAAAAACCGTTACAGCAAAAGGTCTAAACTATTTAC
>BMAV01007916.1:0-33843 GCA_019973955.1 Trichonephila inaurata madagascariensis
AAATCATATTTGACCCATAAATCTAAAATGAGTGCATTACTCATTCACTTAGCTGTTATATTCTCAAATTTGATCCAGTAACAGTTTCAAAATGAGAGTGTGATGTTTACAATTTTGAGTACGTAGTCGTGCCAAAGATGAGAATGGGCTATTCCAAATTTGAGTATGTTTGCATCGGAGTTTATTTTGAGTATGTGACGTATTCAAAAGTGAGTATTTTGTGCTCAGTTCTGATAACCGGTTTTTCGCAGTGCATTATCTAAGAATAATCTGACAACTGCTTGTTCATTTTTGTCATCTATTAATTCAGCACATGTTTGTAATAATACACTATTTACTTCTTTTTTAAATACCGTTGAAACATATTATGGTGGGAGCAGGGCGAATATAAGGGGCCCCTGACCCCCAAACCCCCTTGTTTTTTTCTGATTGATTATAATTAAAATTATATAATACGTAAATTTTAATTAAATATTTGTTATTAATGATTAATTTTATTAATTAATGCTAATTATTTATTCAATAATTAGTTTTTTACTGTGTTTTGTTCCTAAAAATCGACAAAATCAAAAATAGCATGATACAAGAATGGTGAACTTTCAACCCCGGACCCCTCCCTTGAAAAATTCCTGTGTGCGTTACTGGGTGGGAGCCATTACAAATAGGACATGACTCTCTTTTCACACATTCCATTGCTCTATGACCGGGCATGAGGCTCAAATAACATCCCCTTTTTTCTTAAAATTTCTCTTTTCGTTAGCGCATAAGAAATGGCAGGCCTCGAGTTCATGACCTTTGTTGCAGTATAAAACATTTGCAGCTTCTATACGATTTGGTACGGGTTGTTCTGCCATCGGATTTCTTTTACAATGTCCGGAGGCATAGGAGTTTTTTATTTTTTTCTCTTTGTGGTGGAGGGGAATAATGACATGGTTTATGGCCATGCCCAGCCGGTTTGAAACTCGCACCTGTGGAGTGGAAGCGTGATGCACTACTACCCCGCTTCAATATTATTCCTAAAATAATGATATTTTCTGTGTGAGTGTGTGTGATCAGCTTATACTTTTTATCAACATTGTAACATCTTTAAAATGTTTTACTTTGAGTGAGATTCAACGAGTTTGAAAACTAGCATTTTGTTCAAAATCTGTATGTCATCTATAAAATTTATAAAGTTTTATTACATTTTATAGCATCAAAATCAATGTTAATGCTTATATAAAAATTTTCTTAATTTTTTTCCTTTTTATCACAAAGTGGTAAATGTTTACACAGTCTTTAAAATCTTAAGAATAAGTTAAGTGTATATTATCAGTTATAATTTCTTTTTTGTCATATAAAGAAATTTTTGCATCTTTTAACAAATTTCCGTAAATCCAATAAATTTTAATTTTAAAATAGTGAAACCTCAATGTCAGCATTTTCTTTTGTCTTCCAATTAGGTTGTATTAAGATGACTTAATCCCAAGAAATAACTTTCGCATTCGAAATAATCCAAGCAAAAAAACATGCGTTATCGCATATTAGAAATCATTAATTCCGTACAAACTCACCCGCCCCTCCAAAAAATTTATTACTACAGTTAATTATAAAACTTGTTGTTTATTGAAAACTTAAATAGTTTTTCGATGTACGTTCCATGATCATACTATAATTTCAAATATTTTTCCTCAGTTCCTTATGTATATAAAAATAAGCTAATTTTAAAAAATAGAACTTAAAATCCCATTCACGTTTGAGCAAAGAAATTGCATCGATTAAAAAAATGTAAAGGAGGTATATTAGCTGATTTAAATGTAATCATAAACAAGTATTATCATGAAAAATTAAAAACAATATTACTTTAGAATATCACTAATTAGGATTGATATCTATGAGGTTTAAAAAGGAAATGAAATTTTCTAAACTACCCGTGTAAGAAAATAAAGATAAAACTAAATTGCCTTTTAAGGTTGATTAGCATTATAGTTGTTTCTTCGGATTTTAGAAATAAAAAAATTTTGGCCTTCATCTCGGCTTAAAGGAAATGGGTGCAGTCAAAACGTCCTCAAGAATGTGTTGGCCGTCTCTCAGGTGTTACGTCCCTTCCCCAAGAAGCGAAGCAGGTGTTCATCTCTTTATGTATTACTCAAATTTCCAGGAAAGATCAGAGGAGGGAGGTCTTTGGTTATTCGTACTCGTCATTGAATATACGTCCCAATAGTTATAGAGAGAAAGTCAAGAGGTTTTCGCTCGACACCGACCAGTGAGTTTGAACTGCGAACGCTTCCTCTACCACGACGGCAGACGAACACGTGGCTTATTGCTTAGAAGGATAGCTTCTCAAGTACTTTACGCCCAATTGATAGTTCATTCAGTTATCTACAGCCCTTATCAGGCTTCCTAGTCAGAGCAGACACTTTTAATCCCCCCTTTCGACTTTTTGGTAACGACTGGAAATGGATCAACAGACATGAAACATCTGATATGGACTTCGTCAACTCGCCTCGCCGGACTCCCACCTCCACTACTCTCAGCCTGTGAGCAGATTCTACAGAATAAAGCTCAGCTAAAAGATGGTATATTAAAGAAATACAAAACTGCCTGCATCTCGGAACTGAAAGCCATGCCCGACCACCTGCACAGCCCTTCTACCGACGTGTTACCCGGAGAGCTCCAGGAGATTGAAGAATCATCAACTTTATGGTAAGTGATATAGCCTCTTTCTCCTTTGTACTACCCCTGGCTGCCCACATCATGAATCAAGTTTCTAAAATTTTAATCCGATAAATTCCCCAATGTAACTCCCACTAAAAGCTTTAATAGGAATCTCGAATAAAAGAAAAGAAAGATCCTCGATTTGAATATCCACCTCTAAGAAAAAACTACCCGAAGGCAAATTTAACCCCTCCCGGCTAATAATATTTCAATATCACCAAATTAAATTTTCTTCCGAAGGATAGCAATATCGAAGAAATCACAGGTTCTCAAAACGCTACTCTCGCTCCTACCCCCAAATCTCCCCTTTGGCCACTGGCTCAACAGTTACTGCTGACCAGAGTAACGCTAAAACCGCTTTCCCCACCAGTAATGCTTTAAGATAACCGGACTCAATCAGAAGTCAAATGAAAATTATAAATGATAAGTACCCGAAATTAAGATCCCGAGTAACTGGAGAATTCATTAAATTATATACCGATGACTTAGAACATCATGAATTACTAAATTTTTGTAGAAAAGGTTAAGTTTCACCCTACGTACAACTCCTGCCCCAAAATGAACGTCCCATCAAAATTGTATTGTGCTGCCTCCCCTGCAACTTCAAAGTCGACGAATCAAAGCCGACCTGAAGAAATCGGATTCAATTCCTGAAAAAGTCAACCAACTTATTGGCCGCAGAACCAGACAGGTTTCTCCCGGTATTTCTCGTTACTTCCCGCGAAATATAGAAAATTTAAAAATCTTTCTATTTAAAACATTGAGCCATCTAAGCATTCGAGTAGAACCCTATAACGGAAAAAAAAAAGGTATCAACTCAGTGTTATATATGTAATAATTTTCTATCATAGTTCAGAAAATTGCCACCTAGCCCCCGTTGTTTAAAAATGCGGCGAGGGACATATAACCCGAGAATGCCCGATCACCGAAAGGCTTGAGACGGCATACTGTATGTAAACTGCGAAATGTACGGCCATGTGGCAAATTGGGAGAGTGTTGCCCTGTTTCCCTGTAAAAGCTCCCTAAGGGCACGGGTTTCATTAATCGTAATTTTACACCAACATTTACAATAAAGTATTTGTCAGACCAAATGTTCTACGCTCAAGCTGCTAATCCCATAAATCAAAAATGTAAGTTACTTCCTAAACCTCAAAATAGACAACAGATGGCGCCAAAAGAACCTGCTAGAATTCTGCGCACTTGAGGCCAAGAAAATTCTCCCTAAAATAGATTTATTCCAAATTTTAATAATAAGTTCAACGGAAATTTTTAATGGAAATATTTTAATAGTAATAACTTTAATCAAAGAGCCACCTAAAGATGACTATGCAATGCCTGTGTCAACTCTCCCAATTTACTCAAGCCATCGCTAGCTCAAATCCTAATTTCATGAATAATAATTTTAACCAAGTGCAAATGCAAAACAATAGCCCTTAATCAAATGTACGCCTTATTAGAGGCTTCATGCAATAATAATAATGGTTGTCCCCTATTGGCCTCAATTTGTGTTCGTGGAACGCAAACGGTTTGCTTAGACGCAGAGTTGAATTGCGTATATTCATAGAGAAGCACTCCCGATATTTTTCATTCAAGAAACTCATATCTGAGACCATCGCACACTTTGCCAATAGCCAACTACACCTGCTATAGGAATGATAGAATCACTAATACTTATACGTTTATGAACTCTAATTTATAAAAAATTCTTTTTAAACATTACTGTCTCCCTACCCTGCCCTGTGTTATCGAAGCTACTAACATTATACTAACTCCCATGACCACAAAATCCCATTTCCATTGTCTCTGTTTATATTCCCCTTCCTCCGATGAAAACTTGTTCACAATAGATTTAGAATACTTTCTCCAAACGAGTAGTCATTGTGTCCTTCAAGTGACTTAATGCTAATGTACACAATGCTTGAATTGTAATGTAACCCAAACAGAGGGGAAAACAACTTTTTAATTCTTTGCCAACATCTTAAATTTCGTATATAGTTTTTCCTGATTCTCCCACAAGATTTGGCCATAACTCAGCTAACACACCCGATATTGCACTAATCAACAATACTTTACTATCCATACTTATTAAATCTTATTAACGATCTATATTCTGACCATAACCCCTGTTCAAATTTCGATCTTAAACTTAAAGTGGAGACCCCAAATCCTAGAGCAATTACCATCAACTGAAAGATTTTAGAATTAATTTAAATAAAAACCTCTCTTTATTTGACTATTATCCTAATAACATTAATAATCCTAGTGATCTTTGAACCAAAATCACAGAGTTCACCGAGGCGGTCGTCAGCACTCATAGACACGTCTCCCAGCCAATTGTAAACGCTCGCCGCAACTTCACTCCAAATCACATAAATCAGCTTTATCAAACACAAAATCGCCTCCGAAAGCGCTATCAGCAGACTTTAAACCCTTTTACAAAACCTTGTACAATAGAGCCTGCCAACCTAAAAAGGAGCTTAAAATTTATAGTAACGATTCGTGGAATAATTAGACTGGAAGCTTTAAATACATCTGACAATAGCTCTCGGAGGCGCAGCGTTTAAAAAATAAAAGACCTCATATTCCTGTTAAACTGTTCTACTGGCATGGCTGTCACTGATCCGCAGAAGGCTAATCTTCTTAAGTTAATACGATTAATAATAACTTGTTACAGAAAAATAACCGCATGAATGATTTTTATGATCAAGACGACGAGGTCGTCACCTTAGCTGTAAATAACTTTCTCTACTCCCTTCCACTCCAATTGAACCTGCCGTACCTGATGAGCTGAATTTAACTTCATTAAAAACTTCAACTCAAGAAAGGCCCCTGGTAAAGATCTCTATTACTAATAAAAATGCTTAAAAAATTTCCCTATCAAACTAATCCTCATTCCCACAATTTTGTCAATAAAATCCTCAAATTTCATCACTTTCCTAATAACTGAAAGAAGCCATCATTTTCCCTATAATTAAACCCGGTAAAAATAAAATCTTGTTGAAGGTTATAGACCACTTTCCTATCAACTTTAGGTAAATTAAATCAGAATACATAGTTCTTAATAGGCTTAAAACTTCATTAACGATAAAAAATCTAATTAACCCAAATCAGTACGGCTTCACTCAATAAATTATCTACTTTACATCCCCTTTCTAGGACTAACAGAAAATATTTCGAAGGTTTCCAAAAAGAAGAAGACGGGGAGTTGTCTTTCTAATCCAGAAAGCCTGACCGTGTGTTTGGATTCTAGGACTCACTTTCAAACTAATTACTTACGAAATCCCTTCTTCTCCTTCTAATACACCCTCATTCACATACTAACTAACAGGTCCTTAGAATCAGAATTAACGAATCTCTCTCTAACTCCCATTCTCAGCAGGATGTCCACAAGGGTCTTCGGACCCCTGCTGTTCAATCTTACATTAATGACATTCCCAGCTATTCACTAACTAATATTAATCTTTATGCGGATGATACGGCCTTAAGTGCCACGTACAAAACCTAAAATCTGTCACTTTTGCCCTCAACAAACACCTCTCAAACTTAGAAAATTACTACGATAGATGGAAATAAGTACACGTAGATAAATCGTGTGCAGTTATCTTTACCAAAAACGTAATTCTCCACCTCCGCTCATAATGCACAATAAGCAGACCTTTGGTCTCAGAAACCAAATATCTTGGCGTTATTTTTTATTCTCATTTAACTTGGAAACAACATATTTACATCGTTCATGATAAAGTTCCGAAAATCATGTTTAAACTTTTCCCCTAATATCCGGAACTCACATTTAAGCAGAGATAACAAAGTGCTTCTCTATACAGCCGTCATGCGTTCCATAATTGCTTTTCTTACGCTTGTCCTGTCTGGGATTATGCTGCTAAGACTAATATATAAATATTTTAAATACTGTGCAAAAATTCTTATATTCGAATGGTCGTAAAAGCTTGTCGCTATATGCGAAATGATTACATTAACAAAGCTCTAAAAATCAATAATAGTTTCAAAGCTCACATTCAAAAAGTTGCCATAAATTTTCAATATAACTTGCAGTTTACAAACAATGCAAATATGATTAATTTAGATGTTTATAACTGCAATGACAATACCAAAAGTTGCCGAGAAGAATCCTACCGATTCCTACAACCCGCCTTAGGTACTTTTTTATCCTCGCAATAATTACATGTAATTATTGCACCCAAGTAAACTTTTAAATTTTCAATTTTTTCTTCTTTTTATTATTTTTCTATCTTTTACCCCACTGACAAACGTATTCCAAATTTTCTACTTTTAAAATTTTACTTATCCCCATGGGCAGCCAGCCAGAGGCTATACTCACTTCCACCTCCAACCGTAATGGAGAGAGCACCCACATAGCTCTCAGCCATGTATGGAACATTCCACGCCTTGAAGATCACCTTAAGCCCTTCTCCCGGATTTCCCACCATCGCAGCCAATAGCTGCATGCTACATCGCAGACTGTGTAATTCCACGATAGTCAAGCTTCCCACTTCAAAGACTCTTAAAGATATGGGATTGAGGACTGTGTATCAAACCAGATGCCCAAAATAGACCGTACATCCATCCACTAGAGAAAGTCAAGGCTATAAAGAAAGATTTGTTTTTACTTTTTTTTTCTTATGCTTAAACTGATCAAGTTTGGATGAGAATTTATTTTATTATGAGTCAACATCTGATATACCCCTTTATAATTATAACTAATTAACTGGGATCCGTTTATCGTAGTCATGATATATCAAATACATTCTTATACGTTTGAAACAAATTTTGTTGGCATATAATGCTGTATTTTTCTTCCTTAACTAAATTATCACAAAAATAAATCTCAGCCAATAATACAGCTGCTTGCAGATATGATCCAACATTAAAATACAGAGAATAGAATATATGAAAGTTGAAATAAAAAGCAAAATAAACTTCGGTTTTTTTCGGTCAAATTAATATTGAAAATGGTGTTTTACCAAATTTAATACAGTCACATACTATTGAGATTGAGGCACCACAAATCTAATGTTTCCGCAGCAGTTTAGCAACCAATACAAATTAGTCAACAAATGTATTATATTCTTAATTTTTAAACTATGTTTTAGATTGTCGCATGTCAAAAACTATATTATCAAAAATAACAAATGTACTGTGTATGTGATCAGTTGTATTAAATGTTTTTAAAAAATAATGTAGTTTTTGTGATTGAATTAACCAAATTTGTTAAAAGCTTCATGTGTTTTACAAGTCCCAATTTCGTGTAGGTTATCCTCTTTTTGTATGATATTTGGTTATTTGCAAGTTTTTATATATATATTTCTACTGGGGTTTCGCAATTGTAGCATTTATTTCAGCAAAAATGCTACAGTTGCAATTTGATAAAATTTATCTGTGTCATCACCCATTTTGCGATATTCAATGCTTCACCATATTCTCACTCACTTTGCGTGATTAAATTTTTATACGTCATTATGAACTAGGATTGCACACTTACTGCATTTAACATTAAATGAAAAGTACCTGATTTACACTAGAGGACTGTGAATACATCTTTGACTCAACAGTAATTTTTTCCCACTTCAGAATTCTTATTAAAAGAACACCGAAGAATAACAAATAGAAGTAATACTATTATGTTATTTGAATAAATAACTATTTTCAGAGTATATGCATGTTTTGAAGATTTAAGAAGCAGAAAAAATAAGATTATCATCCTTATCCCCCACACACTAATCGGTAAGAATCACGCTTTGACTGCTCAAAAAGTTTGTGGAAGGAGGGTTGGAACTCACAATTAAATTCAAAGATGAATTTAAGTATGATGTCCATTATAGGTAAACGTGTCTTAAAATTTTAGAACATTCTTAGAAATAAAACTTTAATTTTATAATTGATAAATTCTGTGGATAAAATATTTAAAAATTAAAGTAGGATGTATAAAATTACGGCCAGAAAATCTTGTAAAATTCTTGATCATTTCTTGAAAAAATTATTAAATTTAGAAGTGCTCTTAGTAATTTGTAAATAATTGGCCGCGTATGATTTTTAACATAGTAGAGAAATGCATCTTTTTATTAATTTACTGTAAAGAAACAATTGTGTGAAATTGTAGTTTCTATTGTTGCTGAGGTAAAAAATATTTCACAACTTTTTCGTTCATTTTATAGGCATTTAAATAAGGAATTTATTTTTAATTCTGCGTTTTAATATAGTTATTTTTAGAAGAGGAAACCATAAGAGAGTATCCCCAAGGAACTAGAATTCTTGCATTTTAAATTTTTAACCTTCTCTCTTTATAAGAAAATTTATTGCGTGTAGTAGACTTAGGCTTTTAATTCCATTTACTCAAAAGTTATAACATTATGTATGTAATTCAATTTTTGTCTTGTTCAAACTCGAATTTCATTAGGTACAAAAAAAAATCGCTTCCACAAATATGTATTTATATATGAATAATTACATTTAGCAGTAACATGTAATTGAAATCCACTTTTTCATTATTTTATTTGGCATAAATTTAGTAACAAATTGAGTCGAGTTTATACATTATATGCGTAGATATAGGATTATACTATGGAAGGATATATACTAATTTCCGTTTGAAAATTAGTTTAATTTATAATCTGATCTAGCTTTCAAGTATGAGAAAAAAAATCATTTCTAGTTAATTTTGGAAGTCTGCTCTTTTATTTTTACAGAGAGAGTTTGATAAAGTGATAAAATATTAAGCTTTTAAAAATGTTCCGTTTATATTAAACAAAAATATCAGAGAAACTCGATTCATTGTCAGAGTGAAAACCATAGCTTCCGGTCGATCCATCATTCGACTTGTATCATTATGAATATACATACATATTGAATTACATAATAAAACAATTATTTACGATTAAAATGTAATTTATTAATTCCACAGAATGAAAGGAAACAAATAACCGATTTAATAAAATCTATCAATGAATATTCAGTGCACAAGATATTTAAAATTATAAATAAACATTGTATTTTGTAGAATAGAAACCCTACTACGAAAATAATCATTTCATATCACTTAGTAAACACTTTTATTCTGTATCAAAAACTTACCCTTTCGATTTATAGTAATAACATTTTTGAAAGATCCGACTAAAATCACACACATTGGTGGGTTATATTTAAAATACTTATCGTAACATCTATAAAATGTACAATAGAGGAGCCGTTTCTTTTTGAATTTCCGTGTCATGAGAGTATAATCGAATTATTTAAATTAATTTATATCATTTCGTTAAAACCCGAGCTTCAAAAACAATAATGTAAGCGCTTTCGCTGGCAATCGTATACCACTGAAATTACATATTATTTCAACTTTCTATTCAAAAATAATGAACAAATAAATTATTTGATTTCATTTTAAATAAATTTATTCCATGTATTTAAACTTGCTATTTCGAAAGATGGTTATATATATTTTTTTATGCTTTCGATAAGAATCCAGCTTTAACTGTAAAAGTGAATAGTTCCACGTCTAATGCGAAAAATGAATGATTGGCATCGTATTCAAAGTAAGCGCCGATATTGGCGAGAAATTGCTAAGCCTGTAACCCTGCAGACGTCATCCCCTGTTTCCTTCCCTCTCCTCATCTGAAAAGTGTTTTATTTAACGACTTCCTTGATACTCAACGTTATCATTGTAAGCCTCCGTTACACTGCGTTATGCTAAACTTGTTCGATGACGATTAAAAATCTTAACATTGGTTGAGTAAGATTTTCTTATCTAATTTATTTTCATGATCCTTTTTTTAAATTTTTCTCCTAGTTTTGTATTTTGTAGCTTTTAAAAGCTGTTTTTCAGTACCCTGTTACCTAAGATTCTTTTAAGATTTTAAAAAGCTTCTGCATTTTCAACGATCGATTTTCTTTAGATGCTCTCCCATTAGTAAGGCCAAACCCTACCCAACCGCAGAGTTGAAATTTGCTTTCATTTTCGGTGCTCTGGACAGAATTCTCAGAGCCGGTTTATAAGTCACTGACTAATCAAAGGGGGGGTGAACGTCCCCCCAAGCACAACGTTCTAACGAAGCAGAACCCGGGGGGGCGGGGGGGAGAAGCGCGGAAGGGGAAAGGTACGGCCAGGGCGTTAATCAGGGTGACAGTTCACCAAATGAACCCAATAGGAATGATACGTTGTAACGAGACCGCTTGTGGTGTTGAGAGTGTGAAAAGAGTGTAATTGTCGTGTTATGGGGGCGAAGTGGGTTTCTCCACTTCGTTGAAGAGTATGCATATTTAATTTTAGGATGAGGATAAGTGAACAGTTACTATTTTAACTACTAAAATTAGATGGTCGCGGGCGCCGGCGCCTATTCCCAGAAGAAAGGGAGAAAAAGAAAACCATATGACGGAACGAATACAAATACCGAGGTCTCACCCGAATGGTGAGGGATGAACGTGCCCCCAAGCACAACGTTCTAACGAAGCAGAACGCCGGCGGGGTGGAGGGGGAGAAGCGCAGGAAGGGAAACGGTACGGCCAGAGGCAGTTAATCGAGAAGGTGACAGTTCACCAAATGAACCCAATAGGAATGAAGCGTTGTAACGAGACTGCTTGTGATGAGAGTGTGAAAAGAGTGTAATTGTCGTGTTATGGGGGCGAAGCGGGTTTTTCCACTTTGTTGAAAAGTATGCATTATTAATTTTAGGATGAGGATAAGTAAACAATGTTTGTGCTTTAATAATTTGATTTTCATGAGATTCTATAGATTTAAAAACATTTCTAGAGAGTTTAGTGATGTAATTATAAATCGGCTCCATGTGTAGGTCGTTGTGTATGACGTCTTTCCCGAACGTACCGGGGGTGCGTTGGTCATGACGCGGAGTATTTTGTTTTGAATTACTTGGATTCTTTTCATGTGGGTGGCAGCCGCCGCTCCCCAGACCGGGGAAGCGTACGTGATCACTGGGCGCAAAACTTGTCTATAAAGAATTACTTTATTTTCTAGAGATAGAGGTGACCTTCTCCGACAAGGAGATGGCTAAATAATTCCTACCCAGAACTTTTCAGAGAGATAGTCTATGTGTTTTTGAAAGTTAGGCGGCTATCAATGTGTAGGCCCAGATAGTTACTATTTTATAGGCGTTGAATAGGTGTTGTACTTTGGGCATCTGGACTGTAAAACAGTCCTCAATCCCATATCATGACAAGTCTTTGATGGGGGGCTTGACGATTGTGGGGTTTTTCTTTCTGCTGAGTGGCATGACGGCGATTGGTTGGACGATGGAATCCGGGAGGCGTGGCTACAGTGCTTCGTCTGGGTCGAAAGTTGAAAGAAATTTTGGCTTGGGTGAGAGCTTAGAGGCTGCTCTCTGAATGGGTGCTGGGTACAGTGGTCAGTGACTCCGATTGGCTGCCCTGGGGGCTGAGATTCAGTTAATGGGAGGCGCTTGTCCAGTGGGTAAGAAGAAGAGAAAATATTGACAAAAATTAAGAAAGTTAAATAATAGCTGACTATGATGCAATAAAAAATTTTTGCATTTGAGTAAATATTAAGGGGATTATAAGAGTCAAAAGTATTCTTCTTGGCCTTTTTGTATTATCATTGGGGGTATAAGGAATTAAATTTTGCATATTAGAATTATTGGTATCAGGCAGAGCGTTAAAAAAGTTAATTGCAATATTCTGAATATTAGTTTTAAAGCTAGTAATTTTAAGAGCATTGCGTATGTCGTCATTGCGCATATATTTTATAGCTTTGACGATCATACGTATAAGTGAATTTTGCAAAGTATCAAGTTTATTAATATTTGTATTAGCAGCATATCCTCAAACTGGACAAGCGTAAGCTATTATTGGGGCGCATAACGGCTGTATAGAGAAGCAGACGCTGACGTCTCTGGGAAATGGAACGCGAAGCGTTCCTCCATCCCATATCGGAAATGTAGATGTGGCCTGATGTGGAAGGGCCTGGCTGGGGAGAGTGTCCTGATTGGTTATGGTATATATTTTCCCCGTTAACCCTGTAGAAGTTTAAATAACATGGAAGTTTTTGTACAACAGATAAAAACTGAGATAAATTTCCATGATATCATGAGTTATTGTTCTTTTTCATCATCTAATTAATACATACTAATTTATAGTTGTATTCCTTAAAATATTCTTTCTTCAACTTATGTTCCTTTTCTATTAATGTAACAGTTTTAGTTATATTGTAATATATCAATGTAAACTTAAAGTTGAGCTCTGAATTGCTTTAATTTGTAATATAAGAATAGATGGATTCTTATTATATATATTAATGATATTTCTCCTTCTCCACAATGCTTAATTATGTTTTGTATTACATTAGATTTATGTATATTGTATCATTGCTGATGTGAATATATTATATAAATTTTAAAAATAAACTATTTAAACATGCCACCACATATAAAGTATTCTTCTGTAATGAGGCTAGCTTTGTGTGTCCCTCATCCCACAAGAGTATTATCTTTTCAATTATGGCTTGATTTGCTCTATGTAAGTGTATTAGAGACCTTTTTTTGTCACACCTAAACTCCTCCAGATATGCATTAAATTTTAACTGCTAAAAAATTGTCATTGAAACTTAATATGTCGTTTTTATACCACTTACATTTATGTTGTACTTAAATTATAGAAGAAATTGATGTGTCTCTGTGAGAGGATACATTATGGTAATTTGTGGAGAATTTAGTTTTACAGTCATTTTAATTGTTTTGATAGGACCTTTCACACACAATTGCGAAGATTTCCTCATTCCTCGCATTCCTACGATACCAACAGATATGCTATTTCAGTTTAAGATATTGCAATTCCCGATTCGATTGACATTTGCAATCACTATCAATAAAGCTCAGGGGCAATCTTAGGAAGTGTGTGGCTTAGATTTAGAGACAGATTGCTTCTCTCATAGACACCTTTACCTCTACATTGTACGGAAAACAAAGAATGTGTATATCCAGAAGCATTCTAAAACTAACCCTTTGCCCTCACAAGGGGGTAGACCTATTTCATCAAATTTTGTATATTTTAACTGCCTGAGACAGTTTTTTTTAAAATTAAAATGTGTACTTTTTTACCAGTTTTAGGCCGTTTTATTACTATTTTATGAACTGTATGAACCTATTTATGTATTTTTGCATTTAATATTTAATTAATTGTGGTTTGATTATTTGTAATATGTATTTATTTTGGTTTGTTACTATTTTAACTAGACTAAAACTAAAATTAGATGGTCGAGGGCGCCGGTGCCGCGAGGCGCCTATTCCCAGAAGGAAGGGAGGAAAAGAGAAACCATATGACGGAACGATGACAAATACCGAAATCTCACCCGAATGGTGAGGGATGAACGTGCCCCTCAAGCACAACGCCCCTGCAAATTTAGCAGAACGCCGGCGGGGCGGAGGGGGAGAAGCGCAGGAAGGGAAACGGTACGGCCAGAGGCAGTTAATCGAGAAGGTGACAGTTCACCAAATGAACCCAATAGGAATGATACGTTGTAACGAGACCGCTTGTGGTGTTGAGAGTGTGAAAAGAGTGTAATTGTCGTGTTATGGGGGCGAAGTGGGTTTCTCCACTTCGTTGAAGAGTATGCATATTTAATTTTAGGATGAGGATAAGTGAACAGTTACTATTTTAACTACTAAAATTAGATGGTCAGTGGGCGCCGGTCATTCCCAGAAGAAAGGAGAAAAAGAAAACCATATGACGGAACGAATACAAATACTGCGTCTCACCCGAATGGTGAGGGATGAACGTGCTCTCAAGCACAACGTTCTAACGAAGCAGAACGCCATGGGTGGAGGGGAGAAGCGCAGGAAGGAAACGGTAATACAGAGGCAGTTAATCGAGAGAAGGTGACAGTTCACCAAATGAACCCAATAGGAATGAAGCGTTGTAACGAGACTGTTTGTGATGAGAGTGTAAAAAGAGTGTAATTGTCGTTATGGGGGCGAAGTGGGTTTTTCCACTTGTTGAAAAAGTATGCATTATTAATTTTTAGATGAGGATAAGTAAACAATGTTTGTGCTTTAATAATTTGATTTTCATGAGATTCTATAGATTTAAAAACATTTCTAGAGAGTTTAGTGATGTAATTATAAATCGGCTCCATGTGTAGGTCGTTGTGTATGACGTCATTCCGAACGTACCAGGGTGCGTTGGTCATGACGCGGAGTATTTTGTTTTGAATTACTTGGATTCTTTTTTCATGTGGGTGGCAGCCGCCGCTCCCCAGACCGGGGAAGCGTACGTGATCACTGGGCGCAAAACTTGTCTATAAAGAATTACTTTATTTTCTAGAGATAGAGGTGACCTTCTCCCGACAAGGGAGATGGCTAAATGAATTCTACCCCAGAACTTTTCAGAGAGATAGTCTATGTGTTTTTTGAAAGTTAGGCGGCTATCAATGTGTAGGCCCAGATAGTTACTATTTTATAGGCGTTGAATAGGTGTTGTACTTTTGGGCATCTGACTGTAAAACAGTCCTCAACCGTCTTTGATGGGGGCTTGACGATTGTGGGGTTTTTCTGCTGAGTGGCATGACGGCGATTGGTTGGACGTGATGGAATCCGGGAGGCGTGGCTGTGCTTCGTCTGGGTCGAAAGTTGAAAGAAATTTTGGCTTGGGTGAGAGCTTAGAGGCTGCTCTCTCTGAATGGGTGCTGGGTACAGTGGTCAGTGACCTGATTACTGCCCTGGGGCTGAGATTCAGTTAATGGAGGCGCTTGTCCAGTGGGTAAGAAGAAGAGAAAAATATTGACAAAAATTAAGAAAGTTAAATAATAGTTGATCATGATGCAATAAAAATTATTGCATTTGAGTAAATATTAAGGGGATTATAAGAGTCAAGAAGTATTCTTCTTGGCCTTTTTGTATTATCATTGGGGTATAAGGAATTAAATCTTTTGCATATTAGAATTATTGGTATCAGGCAGAGCGTTAAAAAGTTAATTGCAATATTCTTGAATATTAGTTTTAAAGCTAGTAATTTTAAGAGACAGGTATGTCGTCATTGCGCATATATATTTTATAGCTTTGACGATCATACGTATAAGGAATTTTGCAAAGTATCAAGTTTATTAATATTTGTATTAGCAGCATATCTCAAACTGGACAAGCGTAAGCTATTATTGGGGCGCATAACGGCTGTATAGAGAAGCAGACGCTGACGTCTTGGGAAATGGAAGCGAAGCGTTCCTCCATTCCATATCGGAAATGTAGATGTGGCCTGATGTGGAAGGGCCTGGCTGGGAGAGAGTGTCCTGATTGGTTGTGGGATCGTGGCAAGGAGGCGTGGCTATGGGAAGCAGTCAGAGTTGTATCCTGGTTTCCTGGCGGAGATGTCCTTGGAAGTTTGGATGATTGAATGCATTTGATTGGTCCATGGCACTGGGGAGAGTAGTTAACTATTAGCTGCACCGATGCTTTGGAACTGAACAAGTAGGAGGGGTCTAGAATGCTAACCTGTGTGGGATCTTATGAGGGAATTTAAGTTTAAAGTTAAAAATAGAAATAAAATAACGAGTAATTTAGAAAAATACTCGGTCACTCGCCACACGGAGAGTGATTAAATTTATTGTTAGGGGAAATAGGAGTCTAGAGCATTTCCCAGCCTTTTTACATCTGGCTCTGGATAGTAGTTATTGAGTTTTTTGAACATTTTCGTTGTCGATATTTGGAAGATTATTGAAAAGGAATAGCCAGTTTTGTATGTAAGTTTAAAAGGGGAATTTTACTATCATTATAAATTAAAGAGTTTCTAGGTATATCTGTTTACTATGTTTTAATTAACGAGTTCTGAGCAAATCTCGAGAATTTTAAGTTTGAATCTGCAGCATAGCCTCACACAGGCGCACCATAGGTGATAATTGACGCAAAACGGCAGTGTGAGAAGTAACTTTATTGTACATATTTAAATCAGAATTCCGGCCAATTAAGGGAAATTTTTAGAGCCCTCCTCGGAATTTATCGCGCTTGTGAGTCAAATGTTGTTTCCAAGTGAGTTTTTTTATCGAGAACCAGTCCAAGGTATTTTGTGCTCTGAGACCACTGGAGTTGTGTGGAATAGAGGGTAGGAGGTGTTGGTTGTGTTTTCCTTCTTGTGAAAATAACTGCTATCGTTTTGTTAACATTAATTTTAATTTTCCATGTGTCGAAGTAATTTTGGAGTAGATATATGTGGTTGTTAAGTGCCAAAGTTATAGTTTTGTGATTTCGTGGGGTAGCGAGCGTGACAGTGTCATCGGCGTAAATATTAATACTAGCTTGAGGGTGAGAAGGCATGTCGTTTATATAAATGTGCCAAAATGTATCAGGGCCCAAGAGGGACCCTTGGGGTACCCCATATTTGATACTGAAGGTGTTAGAAAGGGTATCATTAACGCGTACTTGAAAGGATCTGTTAACAAGATAAGAATTAAAAAGGTGAATAAGAGCTGGTGGAAATTTGTTAATTATTAGTTTATAAATGAGCCCACTGACCCAGACCCTGTCAAAAGCCTTTTGGATGTCCAGGAAGACAGCTCCAGTGGATCTGCCTCTCTGAAATCCAGCAGTGATTTTTTCAGTAAGTCCAAGCAGTGGGTGATAGGTAGAGATTCCTGGTGAAGCCATATTGAATAGGATTAATGAATTTAGTTTCGTTGGTATAGTTTTTAAGTCTGTTAAGAATTACATATTCAGTGATTTTACTGAAAATGCTTAGGAGGGAAATTGGACGATAGCTAGAGGGGTTATGAGCATTTTTATCTGGCTTTTTGATGGGAAATACAACGTCTGTTTTCCAATTATTTGGAAAATGTCTGAGATAGAGTATTTTATTAAGTATGTAAGGATGTAAAGAATTTTGATGGGAAAATTTTTAACCATTTTATTTGTAATTAGATCAGAGCCAGGGGCTTTGTTGTTTTTTAAATGCCTGATGTAATCCGCTAGATTTGCATCAGGCGGTAGGGGAGAGGTAGGGAAGGGGGGTTATTCAAAAAATCTTCTAAAGTATTAGTGATTTCCTTATCAATAGGATGGATACCATCACCAGGTCTCTTATTTTCAGTAAAGTTATCTTTGAGAGTTAGTGCGAGGATATTTGCCTTTTGTTCATCGCTATTTGCGACTCCAGAAGGACTTGAGAGAGAAGGAATGTTAGTGCGTTTTTTGCGAAAGAATTTTTGACACTGCCAGAGAGGCTATTGTCGCGAGTGTTTAGTGATTCCAATTTAGCTTGCCATGTTTGTTGTGTGTGTTTCTTGAGTTCTTTTTTAACTTTGTCTTGTAGTCTTGCGACATAGCCATCCTGTGAGGACTATGTCTGGAGTGATTCATGCAAGCTAAAAGGTGTGGGATTATCTTAATTGATGACATTTTGGATTCTTAACACAACTTTTATTAAAAAATAACATAAATTACTTCTAATTTCTAAATAACAACTTTCTTAAAGTTTTTAAAAATGAGCCAACAATTAAAACCTTTTTTATATTCAAGTCAGATCGCGCAACTAGATCACTTATCTTAATTTATAATAATTTAACTGTCTAATCTAACTTCCTATACAAAAATATTACCTTTATAAAGTCACCTTCCTTCTTAGGGTTAGCAGTAATTCCTATTATGTTGATAATAGGTGAGAAGACTTAGACTTTCTTAATCTTGGCTTATATTCAATTCCGATGAGCGTATCCTTCTTCCAGAGCTGTAGGACGTCTAACCTTATTCCAAAACAATTCCACACTGTCATTCTAGGCTTGCTGCTTTATCTCATCAAAGCTTCTATCCTTTAAAGTATATCTCATTTGCATATTCGATCCGTTTCTCTTCTTGGTATTGGGTTGGAAAAGTTTTTGCCATTAATCGTGGCTGTCAAAGAACTTAGGAGTTATGTTAGAAGAAGGACGCGAGAGACGTCACAACCCTCCAAGAAGAAAAAAAAAACGTGATTTACTTAAGGGTTCTCAATGCCCTTAATAAATTACGTGCCTAAATTTTTATTTCTACCCTTTCGCTTTCTAAGTTTTATTTAAATTTTAATCTTGAATCCTCATTTTAACTTCTTTTATAATTTCCCTTTCTATATTTATTCTAACTTTAATTTTCATTATCATCCTAGAATTAAATTCTAATATTCAACTTAATTTTAAATTTTAAACTCTTGACAATAAACTTTACTCCATTAACTAGGCGAACATTAATAATTGCTGTTTAATCTTTTGCTCACTCACTTTTACATATATATACTCTTAAAGTAACTATACACTTAAATTTTCTAAACTTTTCCTGGGTGCGCAGACCCAAACTTTGGTATCCGTATCATCATTTCATATGGAGCTGGATTTTCTGCCCCATTTTTCCGTGTTGAAGTTATCATCTATTACTACAATTTTCAGGGTCTGTCTCCTTGAAATGAAAACTTTGAGTCACTGTTTCCCAATTTATGTTTACATAATATCAGTAAAAGTTTCACAATTTTATGCATTATATATTATTTGTAAATCACAATAAATTTTCATCTTCATTCCTACATCTGGTTCCAAAATCTCCCAATGAGCCGCGCAGCGCCGTTATTATTATTGTTAGTGCCCTGACTACGCTGCGTTTCCTGAACCAGAGTCTCATAATACGGAACAATACAACATATATATACACAATATATTATACAATTACAAACATTTTTCAATAAACCATTAAAAACAAATAACCAAAGGAATTGTCGCAGATCTCACGAAGTCATACATCGAAGCAAACAATGTGCAATTACAATTGTTTTCTCCAAAAGAAAAAATTTTAACAAGTCAAAAAGTTCAAAATAATTATACACTCATTGTAGGTCAACTTTTGCTTGATTATAACTTTTAAACACCGCCCGAGACTTCTTTTCTTTATAATAATTTTTCCGACCACCTGTTGGAAGATCACAAAAATGAAACAATACAACCTGATTTTTATATTCGGTCTCCCACCATGACGTCCAATGATGAGGTGCTACCACTGTTCTTTTCCTCTTCTCTTCCTCGGCTGCACTGAATTCTTATGATGATTGCTGTAGGCTTGTAATCTCCTTTGTCGGCTTTTCCTTGTTTTCCCTGTTGCTTCCTTTGGCCGGTCGGGACTCTGATCGTTTCTTTGGCGTGACGTAAGCTGTATCTCGGTTCATCTTGAACTCCAGTTGCTGTCTCCTTCTTGTTCTTCTTTCTACTTATAGAAATAGTACTGGATGATAAAGGTCTTTTGTTATTATTGTGTCCCTTTTGTGCCAATTTTCTCTGTGGTCCACTTGCCCCTGATTCCCTGTGATCTCTCTTTATTCCCTATCAAATTTTACCTTTTTACTTTTCCTTTCGTTCTTAAATGAACTAGGAAGGATCTGACCAGTGATCTGCGTTTATCGGTCCTATCTGTATTTTTTATATTGTTTTGATTGGCGATTAATCCCTTTTTCCTCTAACTTACGTTTCCACCGCAGATCTGTTCCTTCCCATAGTGTGACCTATTTAATCCTTGATGTACATTTTCCGAAGTACTAGTTTCCTGACGATCTGGATACTATTTGGGCTACCTGTTCCTATCTCGACCTCGTCACATTTCCTATGACGATATATTCTTATTTTGATCAACGTTAACCACTAATCTTTTCCTGATTTCCATGTTACAGTCATTATTATTGTTATTTCTTACTTCTTAATACCTCTATAAGGTCCTTCAAATTTTTGTTTAAATTTAGCGCAGACTTTGTTAGCTGCTGAACTTAAAGGGTGTGTTTCTAATAAGACCCAACCATTTACCTTAATTTTATATCTTTTCTTCGTCTATTATAATATCTTTCCCACCTTTCATGTTTAATTTTCGTACTTAGTCTAGCTTCCTCTTTTTTGAATAACCTCTCTATATTTCCTTTGTATTTTGAATTTTGAACTTTCCGGAAATCATAACTAATTTTTTGAAATGGGGTAATCAATTTTTCGACCCAAAAAATAATTCAGCAGGTGATTTTCCCGTTGTTTCATTTACCGCCGTACGAATAGCGTAAGCAAACCTCAATGTAAGAATTGATCCCAAGTATCGTGTTGATCATTAACATAATTTGCAATCATTTGCACTATATCTTGATTAACTCTTTTCAGTCCGGATTTGCTTGTGGTCTATATGCAAATAACAAAGTCTTCACATGCCTTATTCCTAATCTTTCACTTAAGTGCTCAAAAATTTCGGATATAAATTGGGGACCATTATCACTTATTAATTTTATTGGAGCTCCATAACGCGATATAAAGTTATTATCAAAAAATATCCGCTATTATACGAGATGAGGCCTTTAAGAGGGGTATAATTTCAGCCCATTTGCTGAAATGATCGGTTATTACTTCAAAATATAGCGATTACGTCTTATTCTAGATATAGGATACGGGCCTAACAAGTCTAACGTCACTATCTCACGGATAATTTGATATAATTGATTTAATCGACCAGCTGGTAACAACGCGTTTTATAGTTATTAACTTGGCAATATATGGCATGTAGAGACATATTAATCAATGAATTTTCTCATGTACGGGAAATAACAAACGTCCCGAATTTTATGATACATTTTAAATCTTCCAAGTGTCCAGCTATTGGCCTGTCGTGAAATTCTCTCATTATTTCATTCCTTAAAGATTTTGAATGTATACACGCATTTCACCTTAACGACGTTAGTGTGTGCGTGTTTCCCGTATAAAATAACAAGTCTTCAATTAGACGGAAATCGACCAATTTCACATATCGTTGCATTAACCGAGTTATCTCCGGGTTTTCTAAATATCTATAGATATGACCTACCCTGGGTCATTTTTCTGTTCTGTTATTAATTGTTCGCGAAGTAAGTACTCAAATCCCTGATTATGGCACAATTAATTTTTTCTCCAATTATATTTTCCATTGTGATTTTTCGATAAAACATTAGCCACAATATTTAACTTCATTTCTGACCCATCAACTCGCTAATTCCCTTTATCTACTTTATTATCTTCAACCAGCGAATCTTGAATTTCAACGATTTCTGATCAAAAATCTAAAATAATCTTTTGATCCACTTATAAAATCACAATACCGAGAATACATGGGTATTCTAAATCCGTCAACACATGAAATGACCAATTTCTTTTCTCAAATTGTCTGATGCGAATATTCAATTCTAATAACCTCATGTTTTGGCATTTCGCACCCTGTGCTGTTATTACCTGGGCTCACGATTTTTTAATTTGCTTATAAAAAAATATTTTCTATATACTTCTTCCGATATAAAATGATTTATCTGCTCCGGTGTCCCATAGCGCTTTTCAAAAATGTGTTACTTAATAAAAAATAGGAACGTGGGGAAGTTCTGCAGACGGGTGATATACATATCGGAGAAAGCTTAATTGGCGTTTCTCTTGATACTTTTGAGGTTGATCTTTAACTTTACAATATTTAATCGTCCCCTTTTGCATCCCATCGCCTCGACTGAAATTTCACTCGAATCCCTATTTCTACGGTCCCCTCTATTAAAATTATCATTTCACTATTTCGAAATTGGTAACCCTGTTGTTGAATCTCTGATCTCTATTCCTCCTGAAATCTATTCCTCCCTCGAACCCTATTACTTTGACGGCTATTCTCATAAAAAATCATTTCTACTATTATTTGGTCTACGTCCAACCTCTCAGAATTTCTCCAGTTTCTACCATTAGCATCAAAATTAGCATCCTATGCGCGTTTTGACCTCGTCTTTCTACATTATCATTATTTCGTGAACCCTTTTAATTTGCAAGAATACCTCTTCGAATTTAGCTAAGACTTCCAAAAAGTTGTACCGTAAGTTCTGTGGATTGCGCACTTCCACATAGTCCTGATCTGTGGTTCGAGTCGAACTAAAATATGATCCCTGCCTGGGACATTCCTAGTAGTTCTAAATGTTTCTCTAATTTTGATAAATCATACAATTTAAAATCAGTGGGTTCCTGATTTCTTCCCTGCTGTGAAGCAAAAAATTTAGCTTGTAATTCTTTCTTATTTTTGGACCGCGGGAAAAGCCTTTCGCTAATTCAGCCTTGAGCTGCGTGAATCTGTGGTTGTATTTTGCACTAACACCGATCCAAAATATTGAGTACCAATCTTGAGCCCTTCCCCTGAGATGACTTTTTAAGTAGCACATGACAGATTACTTGGGATTTCAAGTAACTGTATTTGGTTTTCTATTGTTTCTAGGAACTCTAAATGTTTCTCTAATCCTGAAAAAAATACATTTCAGGTAATACGTTACATCCACCTGCATTACCTAAACCCAGAATTAAAAAGTCTGGAGTGCCATTGCGACATAGCCATCCTGTGAGGACTATGTCTGAGTGATTCGCGCGTGTTAGAGGTGTGGGATTATTGATGAGACATTTTGGATTCTTAACACAACTTTTATTAAGAATAACTTCTGTAAATTACTTAATTCTAAATAACAACTTTCTTAAAGTGAAATGAGCCAACAATTAAACCTTATATTCAAGTCAGATCGCGCAACTAGATCAATTTATCTTACCTTCATAATAATTTAACCGTCTAATCTAACTTCCTATACAAAAATATTACCTTTTATAAAAGTCACCTTCCTTCTTAGGTTAGAAGTAATCTTATTATGTTGATAATAGGTGAGAAGACTTAGACTTTCTTAATCTTTATTATATTCAATTGCGATGAGCGTATCCTTCTTCCAGAGCTGTAGGACGTCTAACCTTTATTCCAAACAATTCCACACTCAGTTATTATTCTAGGCTTGCCGCTTTATCTCATCAAAGCTTCTATCCTTTTTAAAGTATATCTCATTTCCATTATTCGACTTCGTTTCTTGGTATGGGTTGAAAAGTTTTGCCATTAATCGTGGCCGTCAAAGAACTTAGGAGTTATGTTAGAAGAAGGACGCGAGAGACGTCACAGTCTGTAATATTGAGTTTTATGTGCAGGATTTTTTTTTTAATGTCTTGTGGAAAAGCTTTTTAGCCCTGTTCTTGTCGTGAAGGAGTTGTTGAATGTAATTGGGAGTGTAGGAGTGATTCTTGTTTTCTATTGGTTTAGAAGCTGTCTGGTGGGCGGAGCGAACGGCAGAGGTGAAAAAATCGATTTTCTCTTCTAGCACAGTGGGATTATTAATGGCGGCGAAGTTAGATAATTGGATCGTAGAGTTTAAATTATTTTTAAAAGAAGACCAACAGGTGGTAACTGCCCTATGATTATCACGATGAATCGGAGGAAGAAAAGAGAAATTTAATAAAACGGGGTTATGATCAGAAGAAAGTTCTGCTAACAAATTTATGGTGTAGGGGAAGTAAAAATTATTAATGATAGCGAAGTCGATGGTGTTAGCAGATCTGAACCCGAACCTGGTTGGGGTATCAGGGAAAGCAATATTGAGGTCGAGAATGTCAGTAAAAGTTTTAAGTTGGCATCCTCTGATTGAATTATTGGGACAATTCCACATATTGTGTGTGGCGTTAAAATCGCCAAAAATCACACAATTGCTGTTGGTCTGTAAAAGGTTTTCTAAGTCGAGGGTAAAAAGTCTCTCGTCGGAGGTAGGGGGACCTATTGCAAAATTTTGGGAGATAGGGTTTAAATTATGAGGGGTAATTTCCTATTTCATGAAGTACATGAACCTATTGATGTATATAGGCAGCCATTTCCTGAGCCATTATCCTCAATTCCAACAGCCAATAGGAAGACTCCCTCTCCACCCAGATTCTTTACTGCAAAAATCCATTGAACTAACTAAAATTAGATGGTCGCGGGCGCCGGCGCCGCGAGGCGCCTATTCCCAGAAGAAAGGGAGAAAAAGAAAACCATATGTCGGAACGAAAACAAATACCGAGGTCTCACCCGAATGGTGAGGGATAAACGTGCCCCCAAGCACAACGTCCTATCGACGCAGAACGCCGGTGGGGGAGAAGCGCAGGAAGGAAAACGGGACAGCCAGAGCCAGTTAATCAAGAAGGTGACTGTTTACCAAATGAACCCAATAGGAATGATGCGTTGTAACGAGACTGCTTGTGATGTTGAGAGTGTGAAAAGAGTGTAATTGTCGTGTTATGGGGGACGAAGCGGGTTTCTCCACTTTGTTGAAAAGTATGCATCTTTAATTTTAGGACGAGGATAAGTAAACAATGTTTGTGCTTTAATAATTGGATTTTCATGAGTTTCAATAGATTTAAAAACATTTCTAGAGAGTTAAGTGATGTAATGATGTTTTAGCTTACAATTTATTTTATGAATCATGTCTTCTTACTCTATTTTCAACTTCCGAAATGAAACATTACGCAATCTGCCTTATTGTTTCCCAGTATTAAAAAAATTGTGTTTCATTTGTCTGTTGTTTATTGTAAATTTTGATTTTTCATTTCTGAATCATCAATCATGAATCCTTTTTCTGAATCATCATGATTAAGTCAATATAAAAAACGTATTTTTAAATTTTTTTTCTCTCTTTTTTTATAGATTAAGAGATAAGTTAAATTACATTTTTTTATAAGTATATTCTTATTAGACGTGTTATTGCTCATTGATTCATAAACTGTTACTTGCTCTAAAAATATATCTAATAATTTCTTGCCGTATGTATGTAGTGTAGTTATAATGAGTGATACCCTACAGAATTGTTGAAAACTTTATTAATTTTATTTTTTGCGATTTGAAGTTAATATTTTGTTTTACTTTCATGCATTTTATCCAAATAGTCATCATGAGCAAAGTGAAATCATGAATGCCTACAACATGCGAGTGATTATTTATTTACTCTTTTTTTTTTATTTATCTTAATATTGGAGCATTATAAAAAAAATAATGTATATTCCATCAGAAAATAATCACAAACAGAAAAAAAAAATTTTTTACTCTTCTATTTTAAACAATTAAATCTTATGATTTCAATTTGTCTTTTCTTCTATAAATTAATCTTTTTTAATAGTAACTGTTCCAAGTTCCGTTATTTTATTTTGTGATGCATACATAAATATTAAACTTGTCATCGAACTCAGTAACTAAGCACTTATTTTTGTAAAATGAAATTTTTTAAAAAAATAAATGCATAGCAAATATGTATATTTAATTGTAAAATGAAATAAATTTTAAACAAGCACTCGATAATTCAACAGAAATTTTTTTCTTGGACCTCAAAAGAAATCTAAAACGGGAGAGTATTGTTATTATTACATATATACACAGTCGGATCAGTAGTTACCAAAAAAAATTTTAGAAAAAATTTAGAATTTTTTTTTTGTAAATCAGTATCTATTTATTTTTTATATATCTTACCCATCGAAAAAAAAAAGAAAATAGAAAGAAAAAGATAAAAAAGAATGTTGAGGAATACACTGTATTTTCAAAAAGAAAATCATTTTATTTTAAAATTAATGAGCTTTAATGACATTTTCTAATTTAAAAGCATACAAGTAATTTTAAGCGTACATTATTTTATAACAAGACTTTTTAAACTTACATCAAATTACGCGTCCTAATTCTACTCACGCATAAAACATGTTGATTTTGTTTGAGTTTTTTTTTTGAAAGTACTTCCTTGTTTTATACGTTTCATATCTTTTGCAATGCACCAAAATCCCTTCAGGCGCAATTTTCCGTGTCTTTCTTAAATTTTTCTAGTCATCCATTGCTACGTAGAAATTGGTTCTATCCCCAATACCTTCACAAAATGGAAAAAGCTTTCTATTACGACAGGTTCAGAGATCGGAACATTTTTATCTTGCATTGTGTGTATCCACTTCAAAAACTGCCTCGTCGAAATCTTCATAGACATATGTTCTTCTACGTTTTGAACAAGAATTCGATAAAGTAATTTTGAAGTTTATCTCGGTTCCTTATAATAGCGATGTAAGCTGTTAGAGGAGTACAAAATTTTAAACCCTTGTCCTTTTCCTTATCTACTTCCTGAAAAATTTAAAAAATGTTCATGCTCAAGCACTGTATGAGCTTTCAGAAACGAGGTTGGCCAAAAGTACGACTGATCAACACTACAAATGAACGGAAGTTAGGTTCAAGGATATGGGGACACGATACAATTCCACTGAGGGTGAAAAGGATATCGAAGATGTTTCTAGTGAAAAGTAGTACTTCTGTATGAATTTCCCAGAATTCTTGCTCGGCGAGAGCTAAAACACCAAAAAAGCAGTTCAAGATTTATGAGAACCATAAAATGTGTTAAGAGAGAATAACTTAAAATGTCCGGAACTACTTTGAAAATAAAGAGAAAAAAATCCAATCACAAAAAAAGTTTGTTGTGTAGAAAATGCACTTCGCTATAGGGATTTTTTTCTATTGGTTTAGAAGCTTTGGTGGGGGGAGCGAACGGCGAGGTAAAAAAACGATTTTCTCTTCTAGCACAGTGGGAATTAATGGCGGCGAAGTTAAAAATTGGACGAGAGTTTAAATTATTTTTAAAGAAGACCAACAGGTGTAACGCCCTATGATTATCACGATGAATCAAGGAAAAAAAAATTTAATAAAAGGGGGTTTTGATCAGAAAAAAGCTGCAAAAAATTTTTGGGAAAGTAAAAATTTTTAATGATGCGAAGTCATGGTGTTAGAATCTAAACCCCGCCAATTTTGGGGTACGGGGAAACAATATTGAGGTCGAGAATGTCGAAAAATTTTTTGTTATCCTCGTTGAATTTTGGGAAAATACATATTGTGTGTGGCGTTAAAACCCCAAAAATCACACAATTGTGTTGGCAAAAGGTTTTCTTCGAGGGAAAAAAGCCTCGCCAGGGGGACCAGACAAAATTTTGGAATGGTTTTTAAATTATGAGGGGTAATTTCCTTTTTGAAAAATGAACCTATTGATGTATATAGGACCCATTTCGGCCTTTATCCTCAATTCCAACAGCCAATGGAAAGCTCCTCCCACCCAGATTTTTTGCAAAAATCCATTGAACAACAAAATTAGATGGTTTGGGCCCCGGGGGGGTATTAGAAGGAAAAAAAACCATATGTCGGAACGAAAAAAAATACCGAGGCCCCCCGAATGGTGAGAAAAACGTCCCCCCCAAGCACAACGTCCTATCGACGGCCCCTGGGGAGAAGCGCGGAAGGAAACGGGACAGCCAGACCCAGTTAATCAAAAAAGGTGACTGTTTTCCAAATGAACCCAATAGGAATGGCGTTGAACGACTGCTTTTGATGTTGAGAGTGTGAAAAATGTAAATTTTCGTGTTATGGGGGCAAGCGGGGTTTTTCCACTTTGTTGAAAGTATGCATCTTTAATTTTTGGGCGAGGATATAAACAATGTTTGTGCTTTTTAATTATTTTCATGAGTTTCAATAGATTTAAAAAATTTCAGAGAGTTAAAAATGATGTAATGTGTTTTATTTAAAATTTTTTTTATGAATCATGTCTTCTTACTCTATTTTAACTTCCCCAAATGAAACAACCAATCTGTTTGTTTTCCCCGATTAAAAAAATTTTGTTTTTTGTCTGTTGTTTATTGTAAATTTTTTATTTTTTATTTCTGAATCATCAATCATGAATCCTTTTTCTGAATCATCATGATTAAGTCAATATAAAAACGTTTTTTTAAAATTTTTTTTTTCTTTTTTTTATAGATTAAGAAAAAGGTTAAATTACATTTTTAAAAAGTATATTCTTAGGGGGCGTGTTTTGCTCATTGATTCAAAAACTGTTATTTTGCTCTAAAAATATTCTAATAATTTCTTGCCGTATGTATGGGGTTGAGTTATAATTAGTGATACCCTACAAAAATTATTTGAAAACTTTTTTAAAATTTTTTTTTGCGATTTGAAGTTAATATTTTTTGTTTTATTTTTCTTTGCTTTTACCCAAAATAGCCCATCATGAGAAAAAGTGAAATCATGAATCCTACAACATCAGTGATTATTTTTTTTACTCTTTTTTTTTTTTTTATCTTAATATTGGAGCTTTTATAAAAAAAAAAAAATTATATTCCATCAGAAAATAATCACAAACAAAAAAAAATTTTTTTTTTTTCTCTTCTTTTTTAAAACAATTAAATCTTATGATTTCAATTTTGTTTTTTTTCTTCTAAAAAATTAATCTTTTTTAATAAAACTTTTCCCCAAGTTCCGTTATTTTATTTTTGTGATGCATACAAAAAATTTTAAAACTTGTCACCCGAACCCCAGTAACTAAGCACTTTTTTTTGAAAAATAAAATTTTTTAAAAAAAAATAAATGCATAACAAATATGTATATTTAATTGAAAAAATAAATAAATTTTAAAAAAAAGCACTCGATAATTCAACAGAAATTTTTTTTTTTTTGGACCTCAAAAGAAATCTAAAACGGGAGAGTATTGTTATTATTACATATATACACAGTCGGATCAGTAGCGCACACAAAAAATTTTTAGAAAATTTAGAATTTTTTTTTTTTTTTAAATCCCCGTATCTATTTATTTTTTATATATCTTACCCATCGAAAAAAAAAGAAAATAGAAAGAAAAAAATAAAAAAAAAATGTTGAGGAATACACTGTATTTTCAAAAAAAAAAATCATTTTTTTTTTAAAATTAATGAGCTTTAAGGAATTTTTTTTAATTTAAAAACATACAAATAATTTTTTAAACGTACATTATTTTAAAAACAAGACTTTTTAAAATTAACACCACATGCGTCCTTAAATTTAATTTCGCATAAAAAAATGTTGATTTTTGTTTGAGTTTTTTTTTTTTTTGAAAAAATACTTTTTTTTTATACGTTTCATATCTTTGCAATGCACCAAAAATCCCTTTAGGCGCAATTTTCCGTGTCTTTTCTTAAATTTTTCTAGTCATCCATTGCTACGTAGAAATTGGTCTTATCCCAATACCTTCACAAATGGAAAAGCTTTCTCTATTACGACAGGTTCAGAGATCGGAACATTTTTATCTTGCATTGTGTGTATCCACTTCAAAACTGCCTCGTCGAAATCTTCATAGACATATGTTCTTCTACGTTTTGAACAAGAATTCGATAAATCATAATTTTGAAGCTTATCTCGGTTTCTTATAATAGTTGATAAGCTGTTAGGAGGAGTACAAAATTTTAAACCCTTGTCCTTTTTTTGACGCCTTTATCTACTTCCTGAAAAATTTAAAAAAATGTTCATGCTCAAGCACTTATGAGCTTTCAGAAACGAGGTTACCAGTACGACTGATCAACACTACAAATGAACGGAAGTTAGTTCAAGGATATGGGGACACGATACAATTCCACTGAGGGTGAAAGGGGATATCGAAGATGTTTCTAGTGAAAAGTAGTACTTCTTGGATGAATTTCCCAGAATTCTCTTACTCTCGGCGAGCTAAACACCAAAAAAAGCAGTTCAAGATTTATGAGAACCATAAAATGTGTTAAGAGAGAATAACTTAAAATGTCCGGAACTACTTTGAAAATAAAGAGAAAAAAATCCAATCACAAAATAGTTTGTTGTGTAGAAAATGCACTTCGCTATAGGGAGGTTATTTTATGAAGAAAATCGTGAAATGCTCTTGGTTCCAGGAAAACGCTATGTAGAAAAATTCGCAATATAGAGGTTCGTTATATGGAGGTTCGACTGTATATATATTTTTTGATAAACAGTAGAAACTTTTCCCCTGTCTCATGACTTAGAACCATAAATCTCTCCTTCCCTGTAACCCTTTAACCGCTTCCCTCAAGGCCGGATCTACGTATGGGATAAATGGGCTGCAGCCCAGGGCCCCCTGGTACTAGGGGGCCCCGTTCCCCGTAGAAGATAACAAACAGAAAACGATGCTTGCAATCAAAATAGCAATAAAATAATAAACCAGTAAAAAAATACAAATCAAAAATAAAATAGCCAAAATACTACATAAAATTTATTTTTATTTTCGAGAGCAAGAGCAATTTACTTTTGTTCTTCCACCCTACCACCGAATACGCAGAAATTAATAGACAGAGGCTCTATCATAGAAGCGGCACCGACGAGCATTGAACATTTATACCATAGTTTCCCAAACTTTTCTGTCTCATAGACCCCTTGTCATGTTTTCAGGTTTGGAGTAGACCCCTGCTTACTTAATATTGAATTTTTTGCAAATTCAACAACTTTAAAGCATAGAAAACTCATGTTAATTTTAAACGTTTATTGATGAAATTAAAATCACAATTAATTAAATAAAAATTACAATTAAGTTAAAATCACAATTAATTAATTTAATTTAAATCAAATAATTTGTTACATAAAATAACTCAGCAAAAAATAAATGCTTTTAATGGAATGAATGGACCTGAGGCTGTAATAGCAATTTTGTGTGAACATTTGGCATCAATTTAGTCAGGTTTAGTCTTAACTCTCCTCGATTAGTAATGTCCAGTCAATTTCTTTTCTTTTGTTAGGAGATGGCAACCGCGTTGAAACCTCTTTCCACTAAGTACGAGGATGGAAAAGCAATTAAAACTCGCGATATTATATAATATGAGATATGCAAGGGGTATAACTTTTTGAAGCCAGGATTTCTGATATCCATTTTTAAGCTGTACTTTAATTTCTTCATTTGTATTTATTCCAATCAGTTCATCTTGTAATACGACATCCGTCTCTTCAATGCCATCATATGGATTAATTAACCACTGTGGTATTACCATAGTCAAAATATCTTTATACCGAATTTCAAAATCTGAACAGAAGGCATCCAAATGCTGAATGTAGGTTAAAATGTCATCTTGCCAATTTGTCTGAGACAGATTGAGAAACTGGAAATATTCACATCGTCCGATATTTTGCTCCATTAGCTTAATTCTGGCAAGAAACGCTTAAATGATGGACTTTGTTTTAATCAAATTTAAGCTATCACCTTATAACTGCAAGCTAACATCATTAAATTTACTAAACAAATCTATTAAGTAGGCAATGTCTGTTTTTTCCGCTTGATTAAATTTCCTCTTAAAATTGTATCTTTAGAATCCAAAAACTCTAAAACAGTCTCAAAAAGTGCAAAAAATCTTATCAAACACAAGCCTTTCAACAGCCACTGGACTTCCGTGTGAAGGAGTAATTGATGAAAATAGTCGTCATTTTCTTCACATTACTAAAATTGAAAATATCAGTTGCACAGATTTTTTTTGAATGCCTATGTATGGTGTCAGCTTTAGCCCGCATTTTATTTCTCATGTAAATCCAAAGAAAAAGCGCACCACCACAAAGTGCAACCGCTTTATTATCTGTTTTGTCTATAAATTGAAGAGTCGAACCGATTACGTTGTACTTATTTTCTCTTTCGAAGTTACTTTGATTTATCAAGTCATTAATATATTTGATTTATTTAAAGAGAAACACAAAGTTATCTTTGAAATCTTAAAATATTACTATTAAAAAATACAAAATAACTAAAAATTAAAAACATAATAACCTATGGCTATTTCAAACGAGTAAATTGTAAAAGATGGAACAGAGCACTTATTTCATCTACTGTGTGGGCCTCTACTTCCGAAAAGTCCCCTCCCGTCCCTTTTTAGTTAGTCATATAACACCGGTCATCCTGTGGGCGTTAGGAATGTCTGTTGTGACCCCACCCTAGGAATGGGAGAAAATTGCAAAAAAAAGTGAAAACACGTAAACCAGTAATATTTCAATGCCTATGTAAATAAAAGAAATAAAAAAATCTAGATGATGCTATTGTAGAGCCCTATTTACCCTTCATGGACTCCCAATTTAATTTTTCGCTGGCGTAGACCCCTTGTAAGTCGTCATCGACCCCTGGGGGTTTATATACACCACTTTCGAAAATATATTGTGAAATGGTGGGAGCCATTACAAATAGGACATGACTCCCTTTTCACACATTCCATTGCTCTATGACCGGGCATGAGGCTCAAATAAACTGGTATATGAATTGGAACATGGAACGCGAAGCGTTCCTCCGTCCCATCACTGAATAGTGAATGTGGCCTGTGACGTTGAGAGTCCTGGGTGGTGAGCATGAAGCTACCTGATTGGTGGGATGAGAGTAGTATTTGAAGGGGTGGCAGGGAGTAGGCAGGGGATGACGCAATCGTCTGAGGAAAGAGCCTTTGGAGATTGTTCATGAGCTGTGAGTGGATATCGAGCAATGCTGTTGGTTGCTGGAACTGAGTGAGTTGCCTCTCTATTGGCTGTACCAGAGTAGGCTAAATGGGGGTGGGCGTTCCTGATGGGGAGCAGCATTTGAGAATTTTAAGGACGGAAAAAACAAAAGTTGAGAAATTTAGCAGTTCATTCATCAAAAGATGGATGAAAAAAGAAAAAAATTATGGTGGATTGTAAGAGTCTAGGAGAATTCTCCTAGGTCTCTTATGACTGTCAAGTGGTATATAATTTTCTAGATTATTTAGATTGGCATTGTTAATATTGGGAATATTGGTAAAGAATTTCTTTGCTAGTAATTGGATGTATTTTTTAAATGGATGGAGTTTGAGAGCTTTGTAAATATTAGAATTCTTGGTATATCTGTTTGCCTTGGTTATTGTTCTGATGATAGAGTTTTGAGAAGTTTCTCCAAAATTTTAATATTAGAATTAGCTGCATATCCCCATACAGGACAGCCGTAAGAGATAATGGGCGCAAGACGGCTGTGTAGAGAAGCACTTTGTTATACATATCCATTTCTGAATTCCGGCATATTAGGGGGTAGATTGATCTTAATGCGTTCCGGAATTTGTCACGCGAGTGTAAGATGTGATGTTTCCAAGTGAGGTTTTTATCTAAAATAATACCTAGGTATTTAGTAGTCTGAGATCATTGCAGTGGTGTGGAATATAACGTTGGTGGTTTAACTGGCTTGATTCTTTTAGTGAAGAGTACTGCTACAGTTTTGTCTACGTTTATTTTAATTTTCCAGTGATTAAAGTAAATTTCAAGTATTGTTAAGTGTTTATTGAGAGCTGATGTGATTGTCTTTGGGTTTTTATATGTGGCGAGGATTGCGGAATCATCCGCGTAGAGATTAAGCATGGTTTGTGGATGTTAAGGTATATCGTTTAGGCAAATATTGAAGAGAACAGGGCCCAGTAGGGATCCTTGTGTTACTCCGATGTTGACGTGGTGTGGAAGTGAGAGCGTGTCGTTGATTCTGACACTTGGTAAGTCCTGTCAACTAAGTAAGAATTAATAATGTAAATAAAAAGGGAAATGATAA
>BMAV01007917.1:0-50388 GCA_019973955.1 Trichonephila inaurata madagascariensis
ATTTTTTTTCTTTTTTTAAACAAAATTCTTTTGGGTAAAGTATTAGTTTATTATCAATTTAAAATGTAGGATCACAAAGTCGTAAATTTATATGAAAAGAATCAATTTAAATAATATACTTGAGTTATCATAAAATTTAAATGATAAACTGAGAAAAAATCTATTACTTCGATGAAAATAATAACTCATTAATTGAGAACCTTATAAGAATATAATGTTTAAACTGTAGTACTATTTGTAATTCGAAAGTTACTTCAAATTTAAGGTATGCGACTACGTTCGGAACCGTGATTTTAAAAAAGCGCATAAATGGATAATTTTCATGATATTTAAAGTCAGATTAGAGTACATGCATAAAATTGTTTTCAGGACTTAACGACAAAAATTATTTAAATACAATATTTCAAAAAAAAATTTACTTAAAATAACCTTTTCAAAATGTTCTCCTTTTGTGAAAAATGTTTCTATGAAAATGATATTTTTCCTGTATATAGCTCAGACCTCTGTACAGAGGCTCAACTATGATTTTTGAAAAATTCACATTTTTTTCAGAGTTATAACCCATTGAAATATAATTATCGGCGTTTTTTTCAAAATTTCTCCCTCTGTTGTCGTAAAACATGGAAAAAACCATTTTTTAAGTTATATATTTCAAAAATTTTAAATGAGCCTCTGTACAGAGGTCTGAGCTATATACAGGCAAAATATTGTTATTATAGAAGCATTTTTCACAAAAGGAGAATATTTTGAAAATGGGTCGTTCTATGTTCATTTTTTGTCAAAAGATTGTTCTTAAATAATTTTTTATTGTAATACTATCCTTAAAACAATTTTATATACATTTTCTAATCTAAATGACACTAAATATCATAAATATTATCCATTTACATGCTTTTGAAAAATCAGGGTTCCAGAACCCGAAACCTTATATATATATATATAAACAAGTTATTACAGTACCTGCTCCATTGCATATTCAATTACTAGAGGAGAAAAGCACAACCTCTAATTGTGCTAATTATTCATTTTTTGCTTTCATAGCTGAATAAGCCCTTCGGACGATAGAGTGGTTTGTGACAACAGCTGTTGTACCTTAGGTATGGGTTCGAATCCAAGACGGAGTGCTTGTTTGCACATGTGTATATCCTGTGCGGAATGGAGTCACTCTTTAAAAGTTAGTTGAGGCAAGTCCTTTTCTTCGGTTGGAGGAGCCCTTGACCACTCCCCAATGTGTTTTCCCAAAAAAACTGGAATGGAACTTGTTGGAAATAAATCCTCAACCTGATTTTACCTCAATTTTCCATTCCCTGCAATTTCTGCTAAGCGAAATATAAGTAGATCGTGTAGCCCATTTAATCACGCCACTATCGAACGTGCCGCATCTAACTAACATAAAGCTATATATAAAATTCTTTTCTCTTTTTAAGCATGTCATGGGTTTCTTCTCTTAATATAAATACATATAAACTGCTTATTCGAGAGATTGAGCGTTATTATTATGACTGTTTCTTAAGATGTTAGCCTGATTGAATGTTGGGTTAATATGTTTAGTTTTGGGAATTTTTAACTGTTTGTTTTAATATTAATACATTTAATTTTTCAAAGTTTTTGTAAAAGAATTAATAAAATCGTACTGCCTCCTGCATGGGGGTCACGCTTCGGCTAACGACAAGCGTAAAACATTGCTACGATGAATTTCGTCAGCATCTATCAAAAACAGTTGATCAGGTAGCTTAACAACAACAAAATATCTGAATAATATTAAACTGTCATTATGTCTTAAGAATTTAAAAAAAAAAGGTGTTATGAATCGAAAGGCATCGAGTTACATAAATCAGTAACAAAAACCTTTGCTATTTGGGATTAAATTTCGATTATTTTTTACTAAAATGATATTTTATTTTTTAAAAAAAATACTACATTAAGGGGACACAGTACGATTCGAATGACAAAGTCGGTCAAAAATCAAATCTAGTTTTTAGCCGAGTATTTTTTGTATACTTAAAATAAGGTCACACAATTTGGAAGCCTTATGCTTAAAAATTAAATTATGATGACTTTTGCGTTCGTTTTTATTTATATTTTCCTATGGCACTAATCCCAAAAAATTTAAATATACTTATCTCAGAAAGATAAAATAAGTAGGTTGTCTTCATAACTAGTCTAAAAGGGTATTTTCTATTTTGCCAATCTTAAATACTTTTGTACTTATTTCTAAAAGTACATGTAACAAAAGTTGAATCAAATCAATACTTTTTAAAAAAAAATTGAATTTATAGAATGCATGCACTTTTTTTGAATTTTCAATGAACATGCATAAAAGAGGAATTGTACAAATACCAATCATGCTATCACGTAAAACACATACCAACGTTTGTTACACATAGTCTGAATTACTTGCAAATCATATTTCCTGTGTGTATGTCGATTTTGTAAGGGCAGTAGCATTTTAATTCCCCTTCAAAAAATTTAAACTTTTTAAAAAAAAAAAAAAATAAATGGTTAGCATTTTATAAAATTTCAAACAAAAATTCTGTTTTACATAACATATATAAAACACATCAGGAAACCCAAAAAGATTTTCAAAATTTTAAAAAAAAAATTTTGGGGTTAAATCGTCCCCACATCCCCAAAAATATCATAACTTTGGATATTTGTTCAATACTCTTTTTCCAAATTTTTTTTTTTATAACAAAACTAATTTTCTTTCACTAAATAAAAAAAAGGTTTTCAAATCTCAAACACATTTCATTGATGCAAAAAAAAGCACATCCACACAAAACATAAAACATTTTTATTTAACTTCCCCCCATTTCTTTTTTTGATAATATTCCTTCTTTTTAGTCTCTGCCTTCTTATTTTTTCTTTCGTTACGGCTACTTTTCCTTTGACACCCAAGACTTTTATTTCCCCTTAAGGCGTCCTTTTTGGCGCTTAATTCTTCATCGGAGGAACCCATGGGGGAAATTTAAAAAAAGCCCCATCATTTTCCCATTGTTGTCTACCCAAAATATATGATTTAACAAACTACTACCCCCAAAAAAATAATTTTTTTTCCCAAAGGGGTCCCAACTGTCAAGATAAAGGGGAACATCTTTTTTCAATGAACTTTTTAAACCCAAAAATTTAAAAGGGTTCCCTATTTTTGAACGCTAAAGAAATTAAGTCTCTTTTTTGGGTGGGAAAAGTTTCCCGGTATTCAATGTGTTTTGAAGATTAGATAAAGCAGCATCATAGACAAAAAAACGTTTTGAACGAAATGATGTTTAAAAAAGTGCTTTTGGAAATTTCTCTAATATTCACATAAAGGGCTTTTTTGGTTATTATAAGGAAAATTTTTTGGGGAAAAGTGTTATTTTTTAGATGAATAAATCATTAAATTTTTTTTTTCCCCTTCTTTATTTTTAAATCCTTTTTTTTTTTTAAAAAAGAAAGTTGGGGAACTAAAAAAATGTAATGAAATTTATTTAAAATACTATATTATGCATGTTTAAACATGCAAAAAATTACATGTTTTGCTAAAATTTAGCAACTAAAAATTTATAAAAACAAATAAATTTAGAAAGCAAAATTTATACAAACTATAAAAAAAAATCATCCAAAAAATCGATAGGGTTTTTAAATTTATACTCCTGTAGTAACGAATAGGGAAAACATGGAGTTTACCCCCAACCATTGTATGATCATCACCCGAATATCCTTTTTATTACTGTATTTTTTATTTAAAAAGGGCTGGGGCTGCGGGGGGGTGGCCCCCCATTTTCTCTGTCTTGAGGGCGGCTAATGGCTGGTGTTAACATCTTAGGGGGGTGTGACTTCAAGTGTAAGGGCCCAAAAGGGGTGGCTCGTACTGCTGTTTTGGTTTCGGTTTTCCCTATTGGCTTTGGAAAGGAAGGGGCTGGTCTGAGAGGGCCCTTTTCCCATTAAAAGGGTTTAAGGACTATAGCAATTTAATAACTATTGGGATAAAATTTGAGAAAAATAAAATAAGATAATTTAAAAAGTTACTATTTGGTTATCTATGAACGTTCTATTGTTAGAAAAGTTTTTGCTTATCGTTTGTACTAATGTTAAGTGCTGATAGAAAAATAAAAAAAGTTTGGGCTTTTTTTTAAAAACTAAATCTGTTTTTTTGAATAGGCCCTATTGAACTTGGGGTTTTGAATGGTTGACTCGGAAACCGAGACATCATCAGATTGACTTTTTTCCCGTATTTTTTTTCTTGGGGGTAATGGGGGTGCTTGGGGTTTTTTCCCTAAAACCCTTTGTCAGCAAAGGCCTGAAACGGCAACATTGTTACTTGAAAATTTTTTTTTTCCGGGGGTTGGGGGGGGGTTGTTTTTCTTGGGCGGGAGAATTTCCCGGCCCTTCTTAAACCAACTCGGTATGTCCGTGGGCTTCCCAGTTGTTCAAAAAGAAATCTTGTTTTTCTTAATTTCGCTTTCCCCTAAAGTAAAATGCTCCTTCCTGTACTTGAGGCAACGTGGTTTTAAAAGTGGCAATTGGCTGCTATGTGATATTTTCCCTTTTAACATATAATATTCAACTTAATGTTATCTTTTTAGTAGAAAGACAAGTGTGAGAAAAAAACCCCTTAAACCTTTTAACAATAAATGAATATAGTAAAAAATCCCTTTTTTTTAGGCCATTTTTTTTGTTTTTTAATTTTTTTCCATAAAAATTTAATTTTTTTCGGCAAACTTGTTTTCCCTTTCTGCCTATTTATTCAATAAGTGATTGAAAAAAACTGCTTTTAAAAGTCTCCTTCATTAACATTCTTATAAAACCAAGTAAGGGGAACGGTAAATTGGACAAGAGGGGGCAAAATTACAAAATGATTAATTATATCGTGATTGTAGATATCGAAATTCTAAAATTAAGGGGCCTGATTTGGTAAAAAAAAACACAAACCCACGTCTACGGATGCTGTTTGGATGTTAAAGTCAAAGGGCTCAAAATTCAAAGCGAATCAGCTGTAGGCCTAGTCGGGCCCTTCAGAGTTCTTAAGCCAGGCGGAATTAAAATAAAATCCAAGAGGGAAGTGATAGATGCCTCCTGAGGGAATGAGGGAAGGTATTAATGCCCACACTATTCTTTCTCGGGGGTTTGGGGATAAACTTTTGATGCCCTTTTAAAAAAATTAAAAAAAGGTCACCTATATATATAGAGAAAAAAAACAAAAGGGGTGACAACGACCAGATTAATTAAAGTATCATTTTTTGGGGGGAAATTATCACAAGGGAGGGGCAAAAATTTGGTAAAAGTTATCGGGTGGATTTGGATTCCCCAGGGGGTCTTCCCCGCTGCCTTGCCGCCCCCGTCCGACTCGTCTTTCTCTCTGTGTTCCCGCGCAACCCGTCCTTTCTTCCGGTCGTGTCTCTTTATCCTCGAACCGCCTTGTCCGCTAGGTGGCGCTCTTTTGGCCTTACGTCTTTTTAAGGGGAATATAGGAAGGATATGAGATAACGTGCCATCCTTTTCCTACATCGGCCATCATGCCCAAACATGCGTCCTCGCATGTAAAATAAAATTTATTTAAAAATGTCATGAAATAAAATTGAAAAGCTAGAAAAAAAACCCAAAATAAAACAATTATTAAAAAAAATTAAATATGTACCCAGAAAATCAAAACTAATAACAAAGCAAAAAAATAAAATAAAAAAATGGATACAGACGGGAAAAAAAGACAAACAATACAAAGCTTCTTGAGTATGGTGATAATGTAAAAAAAAATGAAAAAAGTTTTCTTTTTGAAAAACATTCATATGTTTTCCATGGTTTCAAGTATTCGGCACAAGTACTTGTTTTGGTTGGGCCTAAAATTTCCACATTTTTTCGACGTTGTAGGTATCGTTGGACTTTACCCCCAGTAATTTTATATGGACCGTTAAATTAATTCCGGGTTTTTTGTCCAGGTCCGTGTTGCGTTTTTTTAATAGCAACAAAAATTCCCTTAACACTATATAAAAAAAGGAGTTTTTCGTCAAAGATTATGGGTTTTTTGTTTTCTTTTTCCCTTTAATTTTTTGCGTTTTTTGCCGCTTTACGTAGGAGTTCTCTTTTTTCATTAAATTCGAGTTTAACTGTTCGTCGTTTAAATTTTGAATGCGCAAATCAGTTTTGTTATTGATTTGTGTTTAAAGAAGTAATTAAAAGGGGTGGGTGTTAATGCTTCTTTGGAATGTTGATTTTAAAAGACTTTTTTGGGTGAAGGGGGCAAAACCCTTTTTTGGATTTTCTGACTCTTAAAGGGGGGCCGGGGGAGAAAAATTGTTGTTTCGTTTTGGGGGTTTTCCCCTTGGCCCCCAATTTTTAAAAATTTTTGGGGAAACGGGTAACGGGGTTATTTGTGATAAGGGGTTTTAAATGTTTTTTTGGGTTAATTTTTTTTTCCTCGGGGTGAATTTTTGGGGGTTTTAAAAAAAACCGTTTTGGGAAAAGGGTTTCAATGAAGTTTTTGGGTTTTTGTTTTTGTGGCCTTCTTGGGTTTGGTTTTTGGGGTTTTTTAAAAGAGGTTAAACCCCGCCTTTTTTAAAAACCGGCCCCAATTTTAAAATTTTTTCTTTTGGGTTTTTGGGGAAAAAATTATTTTTTTTGGGTTTTGGTTTTTTAACCCGGAAAAGGGCCCCCGGGTCCTTTTTGGGGGTTTTATAAAAGGGTGAGGAAAAAACCCTTCTTGGGGTTTAAAAATTTTTTAAATTTCATAAAATTTTAAAAAATATTTTAATTTTTGAAAGATTTTATAAAAAGGGAATTTTTTTAAGCGAGTTTTTTTAAAGAAAATTTTTGGGTCGGTTTTTGAATTTTTTACCCAAATTTAAAAATTTTAAACGGGCCTAAAATTTTTAAATGTTTTTTTACTTAAAAAGGAAAGCGAACAGGGGAAATTTGTGGGCGGGGCAAAATTTAAATTTTAACCCTAATCTTTTAATAAATTTGGGCCCCAAACGGGCGGATTTGTGTGTTTAAAATCCTTTTTCCATGGTTTTTAAAGTTACAATAAAGTATATTTTAAAATTCCTAAAATGTACCTTTTTTTTTTTTTTTGAGGGGCCTATGATTTTTTAAAACTTCGAGTTCGTAGCTGGTATATTTTCTCCCCGGTTTCGGACGTTTTCTAGACATGTAATATATAGGATGTAAGGAATTATCATCAGAGGATTTTTTGTAATAAAAAAAGCAACAAGTCCCCTCGAAATTTACGCATCAGTTATGTATTTCAGTTTCACAATTTTTCCGATATATAAACCCAAGAAAAGGGGTTTTACAAAAGCAAACGTTTTAACCGTCAAAAGGAAACTTTTTTTTTTACATCAAAAATTAAAAAGGGGTCTTTCTAAAAGATCACTGGGGGCTTAGCAATAACAAAAATAAGCGGGATAAATTTACGAAAATATCCAAATTTAGGCCCCAAAAGCGTTGAACTTCTTTAGTTGTTTTTTGGGTTTGGGGGGAATGGACAACTTTATTTAGTTTTAGAAGGGGGAAAGGGGGAAAGTTTATTGTTTTCAAAAAGCCAAAAATTTAAAATTTTTTTGCCAAGAAATTTACATTTACCAAAAATTTTTTTTCTAGTCCGTAATCAGGACCTTTTTAAAAACTTTTTGAGTCTATCAATAGCCTGGGTTTTTTTTAGCAAGAATAACATATCACATTAAGGAGAACAATTCCTTGAACAATTAAAATCCCAAAACTGTATTGATAAAAAGTTGAACGTTGAAGGGCATTAGAGAGTCCCAAAGGCATTTTTAAAGGGAAAAGAAATTGAAAACCTTTTTTACAAAAGGGGGGTATATGGGCGACTCTGTTTGTTAACAGGCACATGGAAAAAACCATTACCCTAAATCAATGGTACAAAACTCAGTACCCAAATTTATCCCAAAATTCCTCAATGAGGGGCGAGGATGTGCCCCTTCAACACACGTTTAATTTTCAAATCTGCGGGGGCGGGAAAGCCCTCTTTTTCCCGGGCTACTAGGACTTGGCTTTTCATAATCAGATGAACATGGCTCCAAAATCCCATTTTGGCCATTCATCTTTTGGGTTTTTCTACTATCTCACGTTCAGTAAAAGGGAACCCTTTGGAGAATATGTTTGGGTTGTTCCGGTTTCCCTCACGGTAATGTTTCTCAATATGTCGTTTTAAATTTTTTTCGGGCCCATGGGGTACGAGGGAAAAGCCCCAACATCGGGTTTCGAGTTTGTTTTTTGGGAAATTTTAAGGCCAAAATCAAATTTAGGGAAAGTCGTCAATTCGAAAACAAATGATTCTGGTGAAGCGTCAGACTTTCGGTTTTGTTCTTAGAAAAATAACACTATCAGGGTGACAATTTAAATTAAACTTGTTTGATTAGATTACAACCAATAATAATATCAAGAGTTCATTGAGTGGTTGGGGACAACAACAATTTTTTAAAAGGAAAACGGTTTTAATTGTTTAAAAGTTGGGGTTGGTTTAACCTTTCCGGGGTTTTTGAAAGGCCCAAAAACCCGGTTTTGTATATTACCACTATTTTTTTTAAAAAGGGGGCCCTTTGATTTCCCTTTTCTTTCTTTTTATTAAGGGGTTCTTTAACCCGGGGATCAACTTAAAAAAATATTTTTTGGTAAATTTTAACTTCTTTACACATAGTAGTTTTAAAGGGGGTGAAAATTTTATCAACATTATTAGAAGAAGGGATATTTTTTTTAGGGGCAAATTTTCAATTTTTGGCCAAAAATTTTTGCAATTTTTATAAATTTGGACCACAGATAAATTTTCCCGGGAAAATTTTGAAATAAAGACCCAAACCCCAAAAAATTAAAACAAATTTTGTGATTTCCCCATCTCTAAAATTTTTATTTTTCAAAATTTTTAATTAGGCTTTGTTGCATTGAATTTTTTGGGTATCTATCATATCGATGTTTATGAAATGTACTTTCAAACATCACGGCGGGGGGGCTACTAAAAATTTTTGGGTTACGCGACGTATTAAGGGAAAAGCGTTTTGCTTTATTTTTGGGAAAAATCTTGTCATAAATTCCCAATTTTTCTTTAAATTCCTGTATTGTTGTACATCCAAAAATTACTTATTTGAAGGAGAATCCCGGGAAAATTATTTTAATACTCCATGGGGAAAAACTCGTTGAAATCCTGACCTCGAAATTCGCTAATTCCCCAATAGCGACTAAAAAAATTGGAATACCGTTTCATTAGGCCGCATTTTTTTATTTTGTAATTCCCCATGCCCAAATTTAGCTTGATTTATTTTTTTAAAAATTTCCCGAATAAGTAGTGTTTTATAAAACTGGACGGGGTTTATACCGCGCTGAGATTGAATAAATAATTTTTGGGTTCCCTTCTTAAAATTCGTTTTACAAAAAAATTTTTGTTGTTCGGGTTTTGGGCAAAACCCCTTAAATTTTCTTCTTCATCAGAAAAAAAGTTCAATTGTGTAAGGTCATCTCACTGAAAGGGAAAGAAAAAGTTTGAAGTAAATCTTTAACAAAAAACCACGATAGTCGTTTTGCGGGGGTAAAACCGATTTTTTGTCCCGTAGGGGGAAAGCAAAGGGGAAATTTTTTGCAACCCCCGAGGGGGCAATTTTTTCTAAACCCCGTGTTTTAGTTTAGTCTGAAAATTGGATAAATCCCGCTAGTGAAAGCAAAAATTTTTACAAAGTTCTTCGGATTTTCCCTTTTTTTTTTCTAGTTGGAAAATTGGCTAAACAGATTAAATCAGGTAGGTTTAATTTTTTTTTTAAAAAAAATGGCGGGAGTAGTCCTCTATATCAAAGTCTGGTGCTAACCCGTAAAATTTCCAAAATTTTTTCTAAAATCCCTACTAAAAAAGGGGGATCGTTAAAAAAAAAACAGAAACAAAAATTTTACATTTTGGGGTAGAAAATTTTAATCTTGCCTTTAAATTTTTATTTAAATTTAGTGTTAAAATAAGACATAATAAATCACTTAAATAGAACCAAAAAACGTAAAATAACAAATATTTGCTGATCACCTAAAATGATATATGAGGGAGAATAATTCAACATAGAAAAAAAAATTAATACTTTTTATGAAAAGGGTAACAGTCTAGGATAAAATGTCATTGGTTTGCAATTGTAAAAAGTTAAAAAAAAATCGTATCACAAATCATTGCGGGGTTTTAAAAAATTTTTTACAATCGTTGTGTGTGTGTGTGAGAGTTTGTAAAAAAAATAATGGAAATAAAAAATCACTTAAACTTTTTTCCCCCACAACGTCTTGTTTTAAAAATTTTTTTAAGAAAATTCGATTCGGCGAAATTATCAACTTCACAATCCTGGGGAACCTCTTAAAAATTTTACAAATTTTAAATGGAAGGGGAAAACGTCTAATCACATAAAAACACGTTGGAACGCACATTAAATTGAAAAAAATCGTCAAATCACATTAAACACGTTGAAAAGATTCACTTTTTTTTAAAATCGTCCTTTTTTTTTTTTCTTTTTTTCCTTTGGTTTTTTAGGGGATTTTTTAAGTTAAGGGGGAAAGGGCCGGGGTTCCCATATAAAAGGGGACAACCCACCAAAATTGAATTAAATATGGGTTTTTGGGGAATTTTCACAAGGGAGAGCTAAAAATTTTGTAAAAGTTATCGGGTGGTTGGATTCCACCAGGCGTCTCGTCGCTGCCTTCGTCTCGTCCCTCTGACTCGTCTCTCTCTCTGTCTTCCCGGGCAATCGTCCCCATTCGTCCCCCATCCTCGAACCGCCTTGTCCGCTAGGTGGCGCTCTTCGGGCCCGTCCCAAAAAGGGGGAAAATAGGAAGGGATATGAATAACGTGCACATCCATTTCCCACAAAATATATATATATATATATATATATATATATATATAAACAAACAAATGAGTTGTTTTCCCCATTTATATTCTAAAAGAAATAAAATAATTAGCTAATATAATACTCTATTTGTTGAGAAAAGAAATTTTTAAAATTAAAAATTTTTAAAAGGGGTTCATGTTTAATTTTAATAATGCTTAGTGTTATAACTTTAAATATAAATACCTTTACATATATAGTCAACAGTAGTGCATATTTTATGAAGGCCAAATAGTTAAAGACGTATTCCAGGAAATTCTTAAGAGGACTTGGCACCTTAAAAATGACCTAATCATCATTTTTTGTATTTTATTTAGCTATATTTTCATTTTTATCTTTCGATTGATATATCACTTTTGTATGCCTGAAAATAAGTAGTTGGGGAAAACTTCATATGAAAAATGTAAACAAACCAATTAGGGAATTTGATCCCGCCCCCATTTTAGATAGAAAAGTTAAAGAAAAGCTATTTTAAAAAGTGAAATGATAAGTAAAAAAAGGGGTTTTTTAAATAAAGCGGGGTCTTTTTTAAAATATTATATGGAAACCATTTTTTTTTTTTTTTGAGGGTGTGTTCATGAAATTTTTTTTAAATTAAAAAATTTTTTTTGTATTAATAATTCTATAATTTCAGTTCGTATTAATCATATGTTTTATCATAAAAAATATATTTCAATATTATGGGAAGCAAAAAACTGTAAAATTTCTATTATGATAACAGTACAAAAATTTACATTTTTCTTTAGTTTTCTTATGCAATTAATACTCACTAAAAAAAGGATAATTTATAAAATATATGGGTTCAAATAAAATAAAAATGCTGCTATTTTTAAGAAATATATGTAGCTAAAATTTTAAAGTTTTTTTTTTATTTTTGCTTATAATGAGCAATTTTTTTAGAATTAAAACCTTTAAAAGGGTTTTTCTTAAAGTTTGAGTATTTTTGCATTCAAAATGCTTCTCCTTCCATCAGTTCCAGTTTTTTCCTGTGTGTTACATATCAGGGGTGTCCAACATGCGGCCCGCCAGTACTTAAGTTCCGCCCTGCCAACTCTTTTTAAAAATTTTTTTAAATATCAGATTTTTAAAGTTTTTCTTATTTGGAAATTTATTTAGGGTGGAGAGCTTATATATATAATATATATATATATATATATATATACACACACAAAGTATTTGCCTGTTACCTCTTCTTGTTTTAAAATAAATCCCGTTTTGATAATAGAAATTTCCTTTAGATTAAAATAGATTTATATTTTATCAAACAGTTACATTTGATTTTAATATAGTAAGTTACTTTTATAATAAATTTCGGATTGCATTATGCATATCCTTTACTATGGATAATACATGATTCTCTGTGTATGCGACTTTCGTTTCTCCTCCTCCTTTTCTGTTTGGAGCGCCCAAAAGGCAAGAGGCAGTCAAAGATGTTTTTTAAAGTTTAAAAAAATATTCAGAATGATAAAGATAAAGGACAATGTATACTTAATCGTTTGTGAATGACAGCACTATCAAATTTCAACGAGTAACGAAAGATCACTTCAATACGAACACCATATATTTTAAGAAAATGGCATCTGTATGATGGCAGGACAATACCTTTTTTGCATTTTATGTCTTCTGATGGGTAGTTAAAAACGGTTTTTCTCGGTGTAAATCTACAAATTGTATTTTGCTTACTATAAATAAAATTTTTGATTCTTGAAAAACATTTCGACATGTCTTAAGTATACTTTTCTCTCATCTGAACGAATTAAGCAAATTTGCCATTAAAAAAAAAAGGTTTTACTTAGGTTTTTGTAAAGCATTTATTATGGATAGAGGCTCTATCAACTGCCCATACAGAACAGAAAAATGACCTAGAAATTTTCGCTTTTCTCCACTAGAGAGAGAACACTTAGAATCATGTGAGAATGTTGGGGGTCGGAAATATAAACAAACTTTGCTTACATTATGTGGTACAAGATTCTCGGGTTCTAAAATCTTTCATTACAGCTTTTCTGCTCGGAAAAAAGGTTTGCATTTATAAAGTTCCACAGTAAATAGCTCATCAAATTTGTGAAATAACTAATTTAAATTCTCAAAAATATTTTTTTATTTTTAACTTTTTAAAGTAAAATTAAATAAAATATTAAATGTGGTAAGAATATCAATTTCAATGTATATTCTAAGTATATTCTATATATATATATTCTAAATAAATATTCTGTTGTACAATTATTCTATTATTACTTAATTACACTTATACTTTGTATTTAATTATTGAAATAGTTTTATAATTGTAAATTTTTCATAAAAAGTTTATTGTAAAATGATTCATTATTTCTGTCCTGAAAAGTGAGTTAAATGTCTTAAGTGCGCAGTTGTTATAACTTCTAGCAACCACGCAGGAAAAAAAACATGATCTGATATTTATTTTGTAACTAAATAATGTTTACAGAGGATGAGAACATTACATTTATCAAGTAATTTATCACAGAAAAGTGTATGTTAGCTTTGTGGCCGTTAAAGTGTTAGCCCTTTATGTACCGCATTGTGATTTAAGGCAGTTTTTTTCTTGTAATAATAATTTTTTTTTGAATTACTACAGTGGAATCTAAGAGATATACATAAACAAAATACCCAACTTTGGGAAATTTAATCCGTAACAGCTAATTAATTAATTGAAGGTACTCACAGACTGTTGACTTAAAATAAAGAGTCAAATCGTTTCCTAAGGTCTTCATTAACATACAAAAAAAATTAGACACTTACCTTTTGACATTAACTACTTTTTCGGAACAAAAATGACAATCTTCGCAATCCGCTGAAAATGCCATCAGCTGAAAATGCAATTTATGCTACAAAACTATTTGCCTTCCACGCTAAAATACTCATCATAGAACCCGTGCTGTCAGGTATCGTGGAAGAGTAGAGTTAAGAGAATATTCCTGGCTAAGTATCGTCAGAATATTCGTAAAAATGGTTATTCTATGTAATTTTAAAGTAAGTGGTAAGTACCGTTGGTAGATAAAGGGTTAAATAGTGCCCTCAGGCCTTCTTGATGCTAATAGAAAAGCTATGGCTTATCATGAATGTCAAATAAAATAGGATATCGGATGGTACGAAAATATTTTTAAAAGTAGCCAGCACAGTAATTACGTTAGTCCTTGCAAGAAGGGTAGTTGTTCCATTACACAATTAACATTTAGTGTTAGAAAACACAAAAATATATTAGAAATAATCATGCAGAATAATAAAACAGATATATAAATTTAATAAACATTAAAATATAAAACGGACTTGCAAAAAACAGATTTTATTATTATCTAAAATCGCAGCTACGTTTAAACACAAAATAAAGCAGATTTGATGCTCGAACACACGTTTACAAAACATTGAGCAAATTTTGGTAACGCCCACCACATTAGAGAAGTGCATAGTGGTAAAAACTTATAATACTTTCATTTGTGAAAGTCAATTAACATTAATGAATTAAATAAAGTTTCATTATTTTTCTTTGAAATTCCGGAAAAGGATAAAATATGCTTCATTAAGAAAACCCGATTCACTTCGGTCAACATTGCTAAACCAACTGTAAACAAAAGAGTGTTGCCATATTAAAATATTTTTTTGAAAGAACACTTTTTAGGATATTTTTTTTCAAAAAACAATTGTAATTCTGTCACAAAGAATAAAAAACGACTAGATGCAACTTTAAATGAATATGTTTATCTGTTTCCAGTATAATAACTCTTTTTTCATGTTGATCCCTTGCCACGATAACTATTACTCAGATGTCGTAGGTTCATTAAAACCCCTGCTGTGTTCACCAGGGAGAACTTTTTCCGCATGAATAATTATACGAAAATCTAGTCCACGTTTTTTGATTACAGATTTGAAGCTTTTTATGTAAGAATTATTACGTTGTAACATGTCTTGCAACTTAAAAGCTAAATCTTGCTTTACTTGTTGTACAATCTTGCAACGTTGTTCAGCTTGTTCCGTATTACTATCTATAAAATAAATCTGTAGAAATTCAGGTTTTTTAGCAGGGCAAGGAAATATACTACCAATTCTGTGGTAAACTCGGTCTTGAACTTTAAATGTAGGCATAAATCTAGGTCTAAATTATTACTTGGAAGAGCTAAATGAAGTCATTTGAAAGCCACTGTTATGTCACCTTATATTCATTCTGAAATACATTTGGACATACAGAGTCAAATGACAACAATGTATGTAGTGTCTCAGGTAGATCCCTTAACACAGGCAAATGCACCTTCCCACTATTACAACATAAACCAGGAGTTTCACCTTTAAAATTCATTGCACCGGAAAATTAGCAAGTAATTGATATGAGTCCAGTAATACATTGTAAGTACGACCCCCTTAGGTGTCCTTCTCCTAGATTATCAGCGTGAGCTAGAGGTGTAGGAATACATGAAGAACTAGAAAACTGCCATAATCTTAATATTACTTTATTAAGATCTTAAACCAATAAAACAGATTAGATAATTATATGATATGTGAGAGAATCTACGGTGGATAAACACACAATATTTAATACCGAAATAACGTAACCCGGACCACTATCAATAACCAACTCGCCTAAGCTCAATTTCAATGCGAACACAGATCCGAATATTTAAATGGTCACTCCTACCTTAATGTCCAACGAAGTCACAATCTATCTCATCCTAGCTGAAGTTACGATTCACTGGCGTGCAATGGTATGCACGACTAAGGACTCTCTGTCATGGGTAACTTCTCTTGACTGTCACTTAACTTCTTGAAAATACTTTTCACACTTGCCACATGAACTAACATAACCCTCCCCAAATACCACCTCGCTTACTCTAAACTGTTATTTAAAAGCTTCTTAATTTGCAATTTTCCTTCACATTTTACTTCTCGGATTGGTTGGAAAAGAATTGCCATATATTCTGGCCCCAAAGAACCCAAAAGGACATGTTCATGAAAAAGCGCGTGAGCCCGTCACAACATGACGCACCAGACTTGTAATCTATGGATGGATTTTACGAGTAGGCAGCATTTTCTTTATCTTTCCAAATAGCTAACCTTGAAGAGTGTGTGACATTTCTTTGACATTCAAGTCTCTCTTCTCGATCTTCAGCAGTTTAAGAGATCCTTCCTTGCATCATTTGTAACAATTGGACTTACTTCTTGTTCTTGCACAGTTTCCAAAGTCCTTAAAAGTGTCATTTTCAGTCTGTTTATTCTCTTCTTGATTCTGGTTCTAGTGGCGCTTCATTTTCCCTTTTTCTTCTCACATTTCCTCTGCTTTGTGTTTACGAAGTCGTACACGTCTTTTCCTTTAGAGTGGCATTTTAAATTATCGGGTTCTGTTTTCCTGCAACTTTACTGCAGCTTTCAAAAATTACACAAATTCCTTCATTATTAGAAGAACCAAACACATAGGCATCAAAGTGTCTGACACTCAAGTTTTTGCCACTGAACATTCTGTTTTTAACGGTTTTAAAATGCTCCCCAAATACAGCAAAGCGATGTCAATTACGAAAAATCAAGAAATGGCAAGAAAAGACTTTTGAAGCAACCTGCAACTCAAAAATGGAGCCCTGCGTCGTAGGGTTCAACATGGCAGTTTTATAACCTTCGCGATGTGGGTAGTTGTTCCCTTGATGATTATGTGTAAAAAACTTAATTCTATCCCGGTTACTAATGATATAATCAACAACAGCCTGTCGAACAACAAATCTGGATTGCACATTCCCACACAACAAATAAGAAATTGAACTGAAAACGCAGAAGCCATCACCATCAATTGGGACACTTTGCTGGGGAATGTATCATTCCCTAATTTTAACAGCGCAAACACTTGTGTCATTGTATAAAATAACACCTAAACAATCAATATTGAAAATAGGAACCCATAAATGGTTCGAAATAATCAAATAAAATACAAGCAAAACAAAAATTGTATATTAAAGTAAATTAAATTCTTAAGCTGAAAAGGAAACAAAATTAAAAATTAAATCTAAACTCAGAAATGGTTCAGAATAATCAAATAAAATATAAGCAAATAAAAATGTATATTCAAGTAAATCAAATTCTTAAGCTGAAAAAGAGAAACAATCTTAAATCTAAGCTCAGAAATGGTTTGGAATAATTAAATAAAATATAAGCAAACAACAAAATAAAAATGTATAGTTAAAACAAACACCGAAACAATCAGCACAACATCAACTGAAAGCCATAAAAACGTATATGAAACCAATTTAGAATAATTGTAAAAAAATAGTAATTATTAACATGAAAACAGCTGTGACCACACACACAAAGTAACAAATAAAATATAAGCAAAACACAAAACTGACGGTTTCCAAACCAACAAACTAAAGTCCCATTATTGAAAAAAAATGGGAAAATTCTTTAAAAATATTTTAATTTTAAAAAAATCGAAAGCGAATTACGAAAAAAAAAACTCTTCGTTGTACATATCTATAGGACCTATAGTAATTATGTGCCAAGTTTTATACTTCTGGGTTGCTTAGTTTGACCGGTACAGGTGAGACACATACACAAACTATTTCTTTCATCAGTATAGTTTTGGAAATAAAATAAAACATTTTATAGAGTTAATTACAAAGTTTGTGCCGAATCTGTTGTAAATTGGCTCGATATATAGCTACTAACTAAAAACTGACTTTCTCTTAAATGAACTGACCACTCACCTTCAGTGATCACCAGTAGAAGAATAGCTTTTAAAATTGCGTAGGATTCGATATATAATTTTATATAAGACAAAACCATGGCATCACTGGTAATTGTTAAATTAATAATAAAATACATTCTGCAGGACTGATATATTTATAAGTGCAAATGTGTATTTTATTTTTTATTATGTCAGAATGTATTTTGTTCATTTTCAATGAAGTAATATTTTTTTTTAAAAATCCTTTGTTTTTGATTTTTTAATGTGTTCGCGCCCCCTTCAAGCGTTATCACGCCTCCCTCAAGGGGCGCACCTCACAATTTGAGAAACGCTGCTGTACCGAGTAGTCAGTGTTAAAAGTCAAGCAATACTACGTTAATAACAATCACTGTGAGACGGCGTAGATAAATGTATTCGTGAATATATAGAAAAAACGAATTTGGTGTTGATGGGATATAGTAGCCAACGGACGACCAATTTTAACTATAACCATCGACCACAGAGTCTTTGATTGGCTTAGGAACGTATCGGTCATATTCTGTATAAATGAAAATACATTGTTTGGTCGGGTGAGTTGCGATTCCAGTTGATAATATCTGATCATATTCAATTGCATTGCAGTTGACTCATGTTGTCAACTAAGTACTGTCTACACTATAATGATTTGCTATGTTTTTAATTAACTAGGCATTGACTAGGTCCTTTGGTGAAATGAAACCAAAAAATTAACTAAAAATTTATACTTAGCTATTATTTCAATCTTTCATGTACTACAGACAACAGTATATGTTTTTAGAATAACATGTTGTGTCATCGACAAAAATATTTCGAAATAGGTTTAGAAATAGTCTGAATTATTCCAGTGAAGGACCTGGTCACCCATATCTACAGATATAAGTTCCTTCGAACATGTATGGAACTTAACCAGAAGGTCAGTTCATGTACAAATTCGGGAACTGTTTGGCAATTAAGGATTGCTTTCGAGGCAGTATGGTTCAATATTTCTTCAAGGTACTCCAAGAGACTTATGGAGGTGGCCGCATTAAGTTCCGCCATTTTTCCAGAAAAAGAGATCCCATAGGATATGAAAAGGCATTTAACGATTTTTAGCACTTTTAAATCTAATTTAGTACATGTATGTTTTCTTAATATTTTAATTTAAATGTGTTAAAAATTTTAAAAAAATCCAGTTTCAGAAAGTAGAGTAAAAGGTAAAAAAAGCAATGATATTCGTAACTTAAATAATTTCGTCTTAATGGACAATGGAGCTCAAAATTTACAAATTTAGGATATTATTCAGATGTAAATTATTCAGCTTTCTTAGTTTTCAGAAACCAAATAATACTTTTCTTATAAAAATTTTCAAAGCAAACTGAAATGTCATTTTTTTTTCACAACGGAAAATAGTTGAAATAGAATATTTTCAAAATAATAATAACAGCAGAGTCTGAAAATATTTAGGACCAAAACGAATAAAATCTTACTCTAAGAACACTCTAATGTAAACCCTCTTAACTCTTTAAAGAAAGATCATAATGCCTATATTGACCAGCTACTTAATGGTAGTCCTTTGAAATATATTTCAGCCAATTCATTGTTTTTCTCCTTTATTTATTTATTTTCTCTTATTTTAAGAAGTTGCACTCAGTAGTTTTACTTCAGAAGCGATTGCATTAGCCAATTAAATACTTATCAAAGGATTGGAAAACATGATTGTTTTCACAGCAAAGCGCTTAAGAAAGATAATTGGTTTCAGATAGGAAGTGATTAGGAACAAAATCGTTTCCGGGATTGAAGAGAAGTTCTAGACAGTTGCGATTCTATTTAGAGAAAAAACACTCGGGCAAGCATTTTTTATTCTTACCTCACCAAACACTGTCAAAATAATAATTAATAATTGCAAAATGTAAATTCAACGTATAAAGAGTCAGATACAGTTTCAGAAATTGTTTTAAATTTCAGTATTCCAGTTTAAATGTAAAATAGTATACCATTAAATTAAACATTTTCTGGATTTTTAATGCTATCAAGAATTTCTAATTATATTTCTGGTTACAGCTATTGGAAAATCGTTTTGCTAAGTTTTGTGTATAGTATAATAAAATTGAAAAAAAACCCCGTATTTTTTTAAAATATTGTTTATTTTATTAAAGTAATTGATTTGGCAAGCATAAGAGAATAATTTGTTACTTGTATTTTCTGATTTGCGTAGTAAGCACTTTGAAATCTTTCAATGATATATTTTAAGTGTTTAAATAAATGCCTTAAAATTGTAATTTTTATCTAGAAAAGTCTACGCCGTAAAAAATTAAAGTTTTTTCTCAATAACATGAAGATTATAATAAATTTCTAATAAGTTGTTTTATTCAAATTTAATTTTATTCATTTTTTTTAATTTATTGGAAATCCAAAATGCCATTTCGATAAGTAAAAATAATTAGATACAAACATCAAAATCGTAATATTTTTTTATTTGGAATCTATACTTATTAAATATAATAATCCCACACATCACATAAATTAATTTAAACATATTTTTTACTTCTCTTTAACTTCACAAAAAACTAAATTAAATTATCGCTTATATGATTCTTTTAATGATAGTCTGTCTCTGAAAAACTTAGTTTTTCAATTTCGTTTTTCTATTTAGCTGTATAAAATATCACTATCTATTACTGATATAAATGAAATTGTTTTACGTTCAATCTAACTTAATTATAACATTATTAGAAAAAAATTAAACAGTATTAATTTAACACGCGGCGCACACTAAATTTTTAACATTTTTCTTTTTTAAAAAGAAATATACTTTCAAATCCGATTGGTTATGTATTAATCTGAAAGGTATAAAGTGCCATTTTTGTCAAAATGTGGGGAGTAATCAAGTTAAGGCATTTAAAATATTTTATTGCGAAAAATACTATTAATTTCAAAATTTACAAAGAGATATGAAAGCATAGAGCAAATTTTTTATCTCCCCTTATCAGGAAAGAAATAGCTTGTACAAATGCATTTAGATAACTTTTGTAAAGTAAAAAGCAATGCAAAGATTGACATAATCGAATTTTATATTCTTTGAAATAGTGTCTATGTTACTTTCTTATTAAACACCATTTGTTCAATGAAGTTAAGAAAATATATATCATACATAATATTTGTATTAAACGTATGTTTAAATTGTTAAATTTAATTGTAAAAATCATTGTTTTACATTTTCTAAACTCAAAATTATTACTTTCTAGTTATATTTAAACATTTCTAGAATTAAGCATATAAGAGGGGAAAATACTAATTTTGAAAAACTTCTATATATTCTATGCAAATAAGCTTTCAAGTAAACTGGAAATTTCTATACCGAACAAAAATTGATGATTATTTAACAATTTTAATATATAGTTCTTTTTAAACTAGGGATGATTTTCCGTGCTCTTAATATTTTGAATAGAAATAATAATAAAAGAAAAACACTAAAACACAACATACAAAAGTATTTAAAACAATTTCCGAAATAAATAAGTGAGAAATAATTTAAAGCTAATCTTTAAGAACCTTCATTTAAAACATAATTTTAATTTGAAGCCGCTATGAAATTTTTTAAAATCTTTCATTGACTGTAAATATTAAAATATATTTTAAAACAATTTCAACTCTCCGGTTATTTTAATAGTTGAATCTAATTGGAAATCACCAAATAGTACCAATAACACTAACTGAAACAACAGTAGTAGTATGAGTTAAGAAATAGCGATTTTTCAAGTAGAACGAAACATCAAATATCGTTATTCGAAATTTTTATCTATCGCATTTAAATTTAATTCCAATATTTCCTGCATTCAAGAAAGATTTAAAAAGACATTTTGTCAAGTAATAATGATCAAATGTTAAAAATATCAAAATTGAAATGTTTCCCCTATTTACGAGTTTTGGGTTCTTAAATGTAAATTTTCATAAATAGAATTGTTCCGAAATAATCTTAGCTGTCTTTGACTTTAAAATAATTGAGCTTCGATGCCTTTTTATGTTATTTTAATGATGTGGGACGTGCCCCGAAGAATTTATTCTTCACTTAAGAATCCGTTATTTAGTCAAAAACAACAAATCACGATTCATATTTTGTACTTTAATTGACCATTATTGACTTATAAAAGTACATATCTTACTTTAAAAATGTCTTACTTTTTAAAAAAATTTAAATAGGATTATGTTTACTTACTTCTTAATTTTCGAAAATTGCAAACAATGGGGACATTGATTTTTCGTTTTTTATTAGTAATCGTTGGTAATTTTGATGCCTTATTATTTTGACTGAAAGTTACACAATTCTCTCCACAGTGCCACCGTTTTTCACATAGACGCCTGCATACGGTGTAATGTAAGGAAAAGAAACAACATTAATAAGCAAATCCTTCGCAAACACAGTCAAGGTCATTTTATTGCATTCGAAAGCCTTCGGAATAGTTTTACTGGTAATAGCGCAAATAAAAGGATCGTATTTCAGAAAGACGTATATATATATATATATATATATATATATATATATATATATATATATATATATATATATATATATATATGACATGATTTGAAGTCAGAAACAGAATTAGTTTTTAAAAAGGATCTTTATTTGATGAAAGTTAGACATCATCTCACGCTAAGAAGCAGAGAGAAAAACGGACGCCACCGAACATCTTAACTGGGTCAATACTTAAGACACCGATCGCGGATTTCATGAGTGCACTTGAAAGTTAATGCTGATATATAGGGCTATTAAATCTAACGATCTGGAATTAGACATGTTTATTGGCTAGGCCATATGTTCGGAAGAAATAAATGGGTGATTAGTTTGATACTTGAAGAGGTAATGATAAAATAAAATTTAAGTGCTAGATAGGGAATTTAATTTTTAATCTAATTTAATATATATATATATATATATATATATATATATATATATAAGCCAGGGGCAGTTCCGATTGAAAGAAGCGTACATTTTCACTAGCGTCAGTTAAGGGGCTTACTTTTTATTACTCAACAGTTTTTCACATACACACCATGCCACCATTTTTCACATAGACGCCTGCATACGATGCATTGAAGGGACAAGAAACGACATAAATAAGCACACCCTTCGCAAACACAGTCAAGGTCATTTTATTACATTCGAAAGCTTTTGGAATAGTTTTACTGGTAATAGCGCAAATAAAATGATCGTATTTCAGAAAGACGTTTATATATAGATAAGCTAGGGGCAGTTAACGCACCAATTGAGAGAAGAGTATATTTTCACCAGCGTCAGTTAAGGGGTTAACTTTTTATTACAAAAAAAACTTCTTTTTTTAACTATTCTTTTAATACAGTGCTTCTAAAACTTTAAATATTTGTAAACCAATTCTCCGTCATAATTTTCATCGTGTCCTCCTATACAATAACAATGTATTGAATTCAATAACAATATACTTTGACGTAAAACAACAATACGATTTTAATTATAAACCGTACGAATTATCAAAATAAGAATTAAATTTTGTGTATAGTTTTGCATATGGCAAGCCTGGGAGTCACTAGTAATTATTAATATTGTTCCTTACTTAGTATTGATAAATTAATTATAAAATACATTGTTCAGTACTGATGCATTTATAAGAATACTATATCAGTATAAATTGATGTTTTATTTTTTTAGGTCAGAATGTATTTTGTTTTGGATTCCTTTCAGTAAATGTGTAATTATTTTAAACCTTTTATTTTCGATTCTTTTATATTTTAACCCTCTAAGCGGTCTGCACGTAAAGTCTTGCCATTCTGGAGATGCTTCGAAAATGCACCGCGCGTATTTTTTTGCTGTCAGGTGGGGTTCTCAAAAGCAGTCGAGCCGTATTTTTAAGAATGCGGCTCGGCCGCTTTTGGGAATCTTGCTTGAAGGCAGAAAAAGCATCTCTGGAATGACGGGATTTTACGTGCAGACCGCTTGGAGGGTTAATATATGGGAACATCAAAAGGCTTTGAAAACAAAATTCTTTTCCATATGAAATTAATGCAACCTGAGAAATTTGCTTTAAGTATTTCCAATAGCTATATTTTACTTCAAAAATGAGTTTTAAAACTAAACTAAATGGAAAGTTTTCATAACACTTTGTATTTCAAGTCTAAAAATTCGTATTTGTTATGTTGGTATATATTAAAACCTATTTTCGGGCGGTAGATAGGGACTGCATAAAAATAAGCTGCACAGAAATATTTAAAATTTCATAAATTCTTATATATAACGAACAACTTCGTCGACATATTTAGATATACTTCGTCGACTGCAGAAGTTTTTTTATCCGGTAGAATGGGACCGCATAAAAAAGTCGCACCTTTGAAAATAAGCCGATTATTTACGAAATTTATGAGAAAGTACTTGCATAACAAAATAAATAATTAAATTACACATAGAAACAATTTAAAAACATTTAGTTTCTCATTGTATACATGGAGTTTTTAAAATGCACATACACTATTCACTGCTACTCATGGAAATCCATAGCGCTCATCTTACAGTAATGAATTAGTTCTAAATCTGTTTCATTACTTTTTGGCACCATAAAGTTGGTGATATGTTTTGCGACAAAGGTCGGTTGGATAGTTGCTTGTGAACATCGCGATAACCAGGATATGAATGATTGAAGCTCTTTTTGGAATTTCAAACTAATTTCGGAATTGTATCTATTTTAAGAAAATGCTTTTTCAATTTATTGGAAAGCTGCATCCGTACATATATTTTATCCACAGTCAAGTAACCTGGTTTTTCTTGTTCGTCTTCATAATGTATCAAATTATGGATAATAGCATGTTAACGTCAAGTTTCGTCTTCAATCAAGCGCGGGCGGCTGGTACGTTAAAAGGAACAGTACGCGTATTGTCGAGAAACTGCTTATAAGAAATGAACAAAGTGTCTTGAAGTGTTTATATGTACATTGATAGAAAACATTAAAGTGTAGCCAAATCCGCTGAAATTCATAAACCACATAAAAAAAGGTAGCATGGAAAGAATCGCACAAAAATAATATAGCACAAACAAATCACACAAAAACAAGATCGCATGAAAAAGGAAAACATAAAAACAGTTTCTACTGTACTACATACACAATTTGCTTTTAGTAACAATAAATTAAATTCCCCTAAATACAGATATCATACTATCAGTAAAATTTATTTTTTTGAAATCTGTTTTGCTTCTTTCAATAAACAGCTCTTAAAAATCTTCATTCATAAACCGTTTGTTTATTTAATAAATATTTGAAATATTTATTAATATCCATTTGATTTTAGAATTCATAAATAAGGGATATATTTTTCAAATTACTATTCGCAATTACATTAATAATTACCATAAAACGATTGAATAAACTTTGGTTTAAATGTAACAAATCTCTTAAGCTGAAACAAAAACGTTCTATAATTTAATTTAAAATTGAATTTTCCAATGGGTGTATATATATATATATATATATATATATATATATATTTAATATATAATACTTAAAACTATTTTATTAATAAGCAAAATGCTAACAAATGAAAATAATAAAAAGTAATACTTTAAGAGAGAAATAAATGTAATGGATTAAGGCGAATTATTTAAATTACCTCTAAGTTTGCTTTTGAATTCATTCTTTTCACAAAGCCACATTTTTCATTTAAATTGTTACGAATTAGTAAGGTAATATCTTAAATAATAGCTGAAAAGTATTTAATCTAACGTGTAGAATTTCGTATCACTGGTAATTAAATGCAAAATAGAGGCATTTAAAATAATGGATTTTATATTCCTCAAATATATCATGGTATAAATTTGTTAATATTTATGGGTATACTTTTAATCCCGAGGGGAATATTATTAAATATTACTAACTTGTTTATTAATTTTCATTCTATTAAGATTAAATAGTTGAACAAATATTCTATAATTAAGTTATTAGTATTTTTTTCATTATGTTCTAAAAGTTACATATGCTTTAAAAATTTTTTCTAGTATTTGGCAATAAGTTTTTATTCGAAGAAAGTAAATGAATACATAAAAGAAATAATATACATTCAAATTATAAAATGTTTCGTATAATAAAATAAAATGAACTAAAATTTTTAAGTCTACTAAAATTACAATTTGGTTTATAAAAAAGGAAGATACTGGAATTATATCTCGGATCAAAAAAAAAAAGAGCTAGAAAAAAAAAGATATACCTAAAATAAAGGCCACCAGAAAATATAAAAGTCTTAGAACTCGCAATGTAATATTATTCAAAAGTTTTGTTTCTTCAATAAGCGAATAACTGTAAATAGTTTTCTTATTGCATAAAACTTTAAGCAGCTTCAAATGCAAGTCTAAAATTTACCATCTATCTATCCAACTATCGATCTATCTAAATATATATTCTTATGTTTAAGCTAATTGTTGTTAAAAAGTTTAGAAATTCCCCTTATATTATTTTTACATTGTCGATTAAGACTAAAAAGTTAAATATCGATTTTCAGACATATAGCTTTCCTTACACATACTTCAGATTAGGATTTTTTTATACTCTGCTGTTTTAAAATTTTTTACTCGTACGTTTTTTAAATTTTAAAAGGTATATCTAACTATTTTTTTTCGCAATTTTTTAAACCACGGTATTTAAAACAATTATAACTAACTGCATTGCCTGAGTTAAGTTCTGAATTTTTCAAAAATTTTATGTATAAAAATCAATATAAAATTTATAACTTATCCTTTAGATTCACCTTTTTGGGAATATAAATATACAAAAAATAATTATTTTCCCTTATTATTCAAAACATAACACATAACCTACCTCATGTTTTTTATAAATAATTAAAAATAATATTGTTATTATTTAAAACTCAAAAAGGTGCAGTATATCATATATTAATCAATAAACGTACTTATAATTAAATTATAGTTGATTGATTTACTTATTTTTTAGAAAAAAGGTATCAGATGTGATTTTTCTTTAAAAAAAAAATTACAGGAAAAAAAGCAATTATATTTTTCACAAAACATGCTTTTCTGTGAGTTATTTAGTGCTACAGCATTACTTTATAATTATGAGGGGTTTTTTCCTTTTTAAAGTGGTATAAACCCAATTTTTTTATATTATTTTAGATGTGTTTCCCGGATTTTCATTTGAAAGGTCCGAAAAAAATTTATAAGTTAAAATGCTCATTTTTATAATTTTTTCTATTTCTTTTTTTAAAAAAATAATAAATGTAGAAAGGAATATATTGCATGTTATCCTTGCTTTTATTTGCCGTGTACTGGATAGATATGCATCATGTTTTTAACGGCAACAATTGTTCATCAGTAGTTACTTCTTGTTCAGAATTATAGCACAAATAACAAATCAATCATCTTGTACCAAGGTTTACAAGCCAGGGCCAAGTGATGCTCTCAGCTTCTTCTCGCCTCAAATGCGAAATATCGCATACTTTCATAGAAACTATTGCATGCCACTGTCTCTTTGAACACCAATTTTCCAAGGTTAAAACCAAATTCCTGCATAATGTTTTTAATGTCCTAGTAATTTCAGGTATGTTTTATATGGGGCAGAAGTTAACCCGGGCATTTGCTGTCATCTCTGAAATGGCATCGTGCTTCTGTAATTGTACAAGTTTAACCACTTAACAGTTACTTTTTTCTGTCTTATTATGTAAACAAAAACATTTTATAAACATTTTTAAGATGAGATCAATTATATAAACTCAAATCAGCAGTCTGAAATGTTATAAATATTGAATTTAAGGAATTATGCTATTTTTACTTTCATTGAAAAACATGTTTTTCTTAAAGTTGACTTTTTGACCGAAGAAATAAGTGAGCTGAAAAGAACACTTTACAAATATGGATATTAGAATTAAAAAGATAACATTGTACTTGCAGTTAATTATTCTTTAAAATTTTTTTTTTGTGGTTAACTTTAAAACAAGGAGACAAAGTCCAACATCGCAATCTGGACAAAAATATCGTTCTCCCTTTCTCACCCTTCTTCCAAAATCATTTCTTTTTAAAGAACACACAAAACATTGCCTTGTTTGTCTCAATGTTTTAGCAGTGGGGCAATTACTTCTAGAAAATGTCTTTCAGCCAATCGTAAGGTATTGGTTAAAATTCCTGGTAGTCCTTTTCTCTCATTTACTGTCCCATTCTTTCCATAAGTTGATTTAGGGCCTGAAATTCAAATGAGATAATTTTCCTCCCAGTTTCTGATATAAAACGAAAGCATTCCACAATGATGCATCTAAAATGTGAAAAAATATTTTTCGTAATATTTTTTGCCTTACTTTTTTGTTATTGCTTAATTTGTGAGATGCTGATCCATTCTATCCACACCTCCCGTCATATTATAGTATTCCATTACTACATGAGGTTTCAATCTGACCTCATCCTTGTAAGACGGTGCTTCAATCATCACAGGGCTATGTATAGTTGATAAAAGAGATACGACTTTTTTATCCATCCGTTTGATGATGCATACTTAATCTCTTTGGTATTCACTGATTTCTCCTTTAATTTTTTTTTACTGGAATTCTTTTGGGACGTCTTTCCTGTTAAGATTGAGTGCTGCATACATATCTGTATGATAATTCAGAAGTATATCAGCAAGTTCTGGTGAAGTGTAATCATTATCTATTGTTAGGCAATATCCTTCTACTTTAAGCTCTAAATTTAAAAGAAATAGCGTTCGTAGCGTGCGGTACACCGATTTAGTGAAAAGAAAATTCCACCCTTAAATTGTCTAAAAGGAATGCTGTAAAACCTAAACATGAAATCGATTTAGACTTTTTTTTTAGGAATCCTAACTTTACTAGACAACAAGAGACATATGTTAGAAATATTGCACACTAAACGAGCAAGGAATGCGGACAAATTAGAGGGTTAGAGTAGTATAAAGGTTGCCCGAGTGCAACTCGAAAAAGAAGGTATCTAAGTGCCCAGCGGTGTTCAGCAAACAAAGGGGTTTTGGTTTTTTCTTCATTCACTGTCAAAAACTAGTTCGAAGTAGGATTTGTTCTAATGGTACACTTACAATTGAATGTATAGATGACGTGAACGTATTGTTAGCAGAAAATATTTGGTAAAAAATATTACCTCATCCTTACGTATATTCATATCTATGTCAATTTCCTAATTGGAAAATAACAGGGAAATTAACATTGCTAGAACGTTTTGCAGAATGTGACGCATTCTATGAATTGTTATTATAAATATGAAAATCTTCATCGAGTTCAGTTTTTGACTACAGCCCTACTATATATATATAATAAGGATATTTTCCCTAAAAAAATTCTTTAGCATGTGAATACCGCTGGATTCTTGTAATTTTCAGCAATGAAGTAGAGTATTTAGAATGATACTGCTGATTGAAAGTGTGCACATTGGAGACAGGGATAGTCTTTTTCATCTTTATGCGTAATCAAATTAAAAGCGGACTGGAGTTTTTTATCTTCTAAGACATAACACTAGTTGTTCCTTGTTTCTAAATACCCACACACAAACGCAAATGAGATAATGGAAAATAGAAAACAGACTTTTACTTGAACAGAGGTAATTTTTCTTATGAGAATTTAAATACCCTTGAGATATACCTTATTTTAATTAATTATATATTCATGTAGAAACATGTAGAAATCTCTCAATGTGCTAAAATTCAGTAATTAAATACTATTTGAAAAAAAAATTAAAAGGATCCGTTAATTGTTACGGAATGTATAGGGAAAGGTAATCGCTTTTAGAACTAAACGCTATTAAACCAACCCTTTAAAGAAAATTGGTTCTAAAAATTTAAAAGTTGTCCCTTTTTACACTTTCTATTTTACATTAGTTTTAAAACCAAAAAATTAAATATGAAGAAGAGGTTTTGGTTGAATTTAATTTTAATTTTATAATAAATTTAAAATGGGTCCCCTGAAGATTTATAATTTTATTGAAAATTTTTTGAAATTGATTTTTTTCTCAACTTAAATTTTAAGTGTCTTGTTAATAAAATTGGAATAGAGAGATGATTTTATCCCTTTTGGGTGAGTGCTAAATTTTAAACACTTTTTAAATTAGCTGTCTGTGTTATATTTTTTTTTAAATTTTTTATTATTTTATAGTTTAAATTTTTTTTTTAAAAATTAAAAAATATTTTTATTGTTGAATTTTTTTTATGAACTAAAAAAATTTTTGTTTTCAGGTTTTCAAACCCGGTGGTGTGTAATCCCCCTTTCAAGATGGAATTATTTTAAAAAACCCCGCAACCCGCGGGCGTAAAACAGCGGGGCGGGTTTTTTTAAAAGGTTAGAAATTCGTACATGGGAGTAGTAATTGGGGTTTGAAAACCATAAGGGAATTTTATTATTGTTTTTTTTTATAAATATTTTAAAAACCCTTTAAATTTTTTAAGTGAGTTTTAAAAATGTAATATATAATAATGAAAATTTACCCTCCAAAGTGAATAACTGCAATTGTTTCATATTAACGTAATCAGTGGCGAAAAGCCCATGATAAAAAAGGGCCCTCTGGCCAACTCAGTAAGCACAACCTTGACCCCCGAGGTATAAAAAAATTTTTCCCTTGGTTTGGTCAGCGAGAAACCCTCCAGAGTTGTTTTCCCCAAACAAGTTTTGGGATTCATTTAACGACCCACCGGGGTGTGGGGAGTCAACCTGCCCATCCCGGGGGTTTTAACCCGGGCCCGGGGGAAGGCGACGCACCCAAACCCCTCAGGCACTGAGCCGTGTTTCATTTGGGAAAAATGTTTTTTCCTTTTTTATTTTTATAAGATTTTTTTATTGTGGATTTTGAAGTATTCAGTTTTTTCTACGTTATTTTTAAAATTAAGCCAACCTTTTTATTTTCGAAATTGTCCATGAGTAAAGATAAAAATTTACATCTATTTCCCCGATTTTATCCCTCCCCACAAAAAATCAATCTTTTGCGCCAAAAAAATTTGAATGGAAAATGATTTTTTTACAAGATTCACCCAACCAGTTAAAAAATAATGCCACAAAATATAAGGATATGGTATTTTTTCAAAAAAATTATGTAAAAAGAAGCTTTTTTAAATTTGTATCATTGAGAGAAAAAGGGAGTAAAAATTTTTTAAAATTTCATTGTAACCGAAAAAGTTATATTTTCCACTTCTTTTATATTTTTATGGGAAAAAATTTTTATAATTTTTTTCCCTTTTTTATATTTGGGGGGGGAAACAAAAATTTTTGGGTTAAAAAAAAATTCTGTTTTTAAAAAAAAAATTTGCCCCCCGTTCCATATTGTTTTTATTCCCAAAAAAATATTTTTTTGGTAAGTGAAAATAAAAAGAAAAACGAATGAGGGGGGAATGAAATGTTCGTTATCAAATCAGGTTTATTCATCTTATGACTGGAGGGAAGAGACTTTCTGCTTTTCGTCAAAAAGTTCTGCAGATTTGAAAACAGAAAAACGTTCTTTCCCCTTCTTCACAATTTTATTTTCAGTTCCCCAACTTATTTCCTTCATAAGTAATTATTCCGTCTTCTTTTTGAAAATGTGAATATTTTAGCTTTTTGGTATTTCTTTTTTATATGAATTTTTTGGTAATCGCGTATTCTTTGAGTCTGTGTATGATGAGGAAGGTCGTCTGTTTTCCTTTAAGATGACGCATCCTGACACAACCATCGACGGGATGAAAGAGAAATCTTCATTCATCTGACAAAGCAACTCCCTTTCATTTATCCATGGTCTAGTTTCAATGTTTCCGGACCCATTGTTGGCAAAGCTGGCAATGACACTTTATCAACACAGACGCACGAGGGGGACGCGTCTGCTACGCAGTTCCAAATCCAATAGTGTTCTTTAAACTGAGTGTTCCAAAACACTAGCATTTGGAACTGCATTAAGCTGGGCTATCAGCTGAGCCATTGTTTAGTACTAATTTTGATTTACCACGTGAGACAATCTACGACGTTCTTTTTTTTTATATAAAGTATGGACGTCCAACAGTTTGGCGTCTTCTGTTTGTCTACAGCTGTTTTGCTGTCATTTTTTTCATTTTGCATGAACACTAACAATGGCAAATCGTAAGCAACCCATCAGTCGTGTAGTCTAAGAAATAACCGTTCCAAATATATAGGTCAGTGCTTCTCAAACTTTCAATACTTGCGATGCAATATCCAATCATAATTTTCATCACGCCCCTCCTCCATGCGATAACAATGTTCAATAATACTATAGTTTGACGATATGACTACAATACGACCTTAACCTCTAAAGTGCCATTAACGTATATAAACGCCTCACTTCTCCATAAATCTTTCCGAAGTACGACCTTTTCTGAGTTCTGATATCCATAAAATTATTCATAAGGCTTTGGAATGCAATAAGAGAACCTTGACAGTGTTTGTGAACGATTTACTTGTTTCACAGGATTAGCTTATTTATTCCTTTTCCTCCCACCCCCCCAATACATCTCATTCACATGCCAACGTGAAAAACGATAGCATTGGGGACTGGATGAGTAACTTTTTATCAGCAGTTAAGGGATTAATTATAAACCGTACAAATTATCAAGATTAGTGCTAATTTTCGTATATAATTTTATGTATGGCAAGGCCATGGTGTCACTGGTAATTATTAAATTTGTTCTTAGCTTACTATTGTTAAATTAATTTATTAAATATAGTGAGATGTACTGATACATTCATAAATATATCAGTGTAAATGTGTGTTTTATTTTTTATTATTTTCAGAATGCATTTTGTTTGTTTATTTCAGTAAATTAATATATTTTTTAAAAATAATCTTTTGCTTCCGATTTTTCATTATGTCCCCCCCCCGGGGCGGGGGGGGGGTTATGACGCACGGGGGGGGGGCTCACCCAATAGTTTGCGAAACGCTGATTTAGGCTATTACAATCTGCCCTCTTTTAAAATCACTTAGTTCATCAGCCTCACCTCACTGCAAAAGTAAGTGCAAGAAGCGTCAGTTAAGAATCTTTTTCACTTAATAAGGTGACGCTCCATGTTTTCCTGACGAGTTTATAATGTTGTAACTCGACAGCGTACAAAAATAAGATTTATTTAGAGATTTTAATGATACACTGATTTCTATTATGTCAATTATATCATAACTGTGAGCAATTGAATCCTCCCGTTGGTGTGGTGTGGTAGTTAGGAGAGGGGGTACCAGCTCAGGTGTCGCCCACGTCACTTGACCATGGTTCAAAATTACGTGGTCCATCGCCAAAAGCCCTCGTGTAGCTGAACAGTGCGACGTTAATATTCAATCAATAATATTCAATCAATCAGTGAGCATATGAAATAATCCAGGATAATTTTCTTTCCAAAGTTGCCAAAATGGTCGGCAAAAATGATGCCAACTTGGCTCTATCACCAAGATTTCGCCAAGTTCCCATTGAATCACCATTATAACGTAAGGGACTGCGTTGCGAGTGAATATTACAATTTTAACATAAAATAAATATAGCATAGAGTAATATAAATGATTCACACATCCAAAAATACAATTTATTTACACTACCTTATACAAAATTCGTAACATAATATTTATTTCAGATATTTTCTAAAGTAGTGATAATTACAAGATAAAAAAAATCCTACTTGAAGCATTTTACAATTTGGTTGCGAATGTCTTATTTATGCAAAACTGGTTAAAGTTACTAAGCAATCACATCATAAAAGAAACATAAGCCAAAGGTACAATATTAATAAAGTTGATAAACTTATATTCTCCCCATCTAATATTTAATTTTTTCATAAACTTTATGCTTATAAAACACAACTCTTCCTTGTTTTTGTTTTTTTTAAATTCATTTAAAAAATTTAAAGTGGTAACGTACGCCATTTGTCATATTCACTTTTTCTCCAAATTGTGATTACTCAATCGTATATTATTATTTAGTGTAAAAGTATCAATCACTTCGACTTCTGGGGCAGGAAACAAAGTTAGGAAACCTGATAAATAAATTATGACCAAAAACCAACCTGATAGCTTTTGTAAAGACTGTAAACAATGTTCGCTAATTTATACTTTCAAATGTAAGTATTCGTTTTATCATAAATAAAAGATAGAAAAAAAATACTATCTTAACAACAGAGAAGTGTTATCTTTAGAGATTGGATAAAATATCTGAGTCCCTTTATAAATATTACTATAGTGACTTCCATTCTGACAAAGTTGATTCTGAATGCTGATAAGTTATTTAGCTTCGTTCAAGAAATTTTTGGAGCATGAAAAATTCGCCGTAGAATGTATTTTCTTCTACATTTTTTTTAAATGGGATATCAGTTGTGAAATTATATTTCAAAATAACTCATTAAAAGATTACTTATTAAATAAAATATAATTAAAGAGCAATTATTATTATCATTCCCCTTTTTTTAAAGTGTCTAAATAAAGTAGCTCAGTCTTCAAGAGGCTTTGGATCTATTACCTACCATCTGAAATCAGTGATGCACTAACAGACAAATTTTCAAATGAAGTCCTAGCTCATAATCTCCTGGAAATTTTGTTAGATTTTTAAGATAGCGATCAAGAGACTTAACAAGACTCAATGTGCAGTAGTTCGTGTTAAGAAAATGCAGAATTTCTTACTCCTAGATGCAGTGTTTTGAAAAGCATTCAATCGAAACCTCACTCAAAATGCATAACGTGTAATAAATTTGTGTGTATTAATGAAAAGAAACACTGTTTCTTTGAATACCATCAAATTAAGTTTTAGTGTAAAAGCTATATTTTTATGCGTAAAAAAGTGAATAAATTTTAATAAGTTAGTAATCTTTAAAAATAAATATTTTGCCAGGTGAAATATTAGTTTTCTCTAGTTATTTAGCATTTTTAAGAGTTAAAACTGCGTGAAAAAATTCATCCAGTCTTTTCGTATTATGAGAATGTTTTAGACCTTTGTGGACTGACGGTACTTTAAGTACCAATTTAATTAGTTATCTCTAACGGATTAAACTATTCAAATCTTAGTATTTTATTTATGCATATCCTTCAAGTTTCAATGTTGTTATTTAAAAAAGAATATTGCATAAAAAGAATTGAAGTAATTCATAATGCGGAAGAGATAAAGGGTTAAAGTATTCAGCTGCACTGTGCACTATTTCAAAACTTCTTTCAATGCCAAAGATTATCACATGTTATAGCTAATAGTCAGCCATAAATGCTTAACACAAGTAATGATTTTTTGCTATTCTTCACGTTGAATAAAGGGTTTTATTACGAAAATTTTTTTACCTTTATATGTTTTATATGTTATTTGCAAATGAAAGTTTAATTTAATACATCTGATACACTATATTATTATATTTTCGATCAACAAAACTCAACCTGCGGCCAGCCGGCCTTTTTTGAGTGGTCCGGTCATCGCCCATTGCACTAAGAAATCCAATCATTGGAGAACAATGTACAAACAATTTAATAGGAAATTCTATCATTAAAGCAATCAAATGTTTTTTTAATAGTAAAATGTAAGCAAGTGGCTTGGTCCTGCATGAAAGAAAATAGAAATTATCCCGTAACTCAGTAAAAATTTCATACAAATAAATATTTTTTGTGCTTGTTTTTGATCGAAAAGTTAATATAGTATTAAAATAACGGTTAAAGATTAGTTTTAATATTTTGATAAGTTTTGTTTGTCAATGTTGATTTGGTCTTATGGTGTGATTTTCCATTATCCGAATGATGCGGCCCGTATGAAACAACTGCCATGTGTATGCGGCCCGCGTGAAATACATACCATGTACATGCGGCCCGGCGCGAAAAACGGTTGAGTACCCCTGCTATAGATTCTTCTAGAATTAGTGGAGCGGATCTTTCTCTAATTATACATGAGGGATATAAATAGATGCTCGCCGAAAGTCAGTGAGTTTGGATTTGACTAGTGATTAGTTAGCATTGCTTTGACTAGCGGTTAGTAGACTTGCCTTGAACGGGATTACCGATCAGCTCGTCTATGTTTGTAAATAATCTTTTACATAAGTGTATTTTTGGGCAATGATAATTGTGTCTGAGTGCTGTTGAAGGTGTGAAGACACCTTCTGAAATTTATTCTGCTAATTTTGTTGCTGAACCCTGTATTTCAATGATTGTTTTCTCGACAATAAATTTTCATCGCTCTTAAAGAACTATCTTCTTTGTGACTGATCTGCATATAATCCTCGAATCCCGACCAACGTAACATTTAATATTTTTCAGTTATTCGAAAAGTAGAATTTCATTGGTATGTTTCATCATTGCTTTGCTCACTTTTTTAACATTTTCTTACAATCATCTCGTTTGTAAATAAATTTCGTAAGAGCCTTTTAATTGTGATAGGAAAACTATTTTTTTTTTTTGTTTTTAATGGATGTATTGTCATGTACGAATTCATAATAATTATCTTAATTAAGATGTAGAGTTGAATTATGCATTTGAAGTAGGCTTAAATTAAAACGTTTCAATTTTCTCTGAAAAGAAGAATAATACCTCTATCAATACTTACAAATTATACCATCGAGCATTATCATCAAATCAAAAGACACCACCGAATTCAGATTTATTTGACTACAGTGGAAATCCTTCCAGCGCATGCTCGAACAAAATAATAACAGCATTTGACGACATTTTTTGAAAATTGGCAACTCCTTTGATTTAGCGAAATGGATCGACAGTATAATGTCAAAGCTTAATCTTTACCAAAGCTTAAAACTCCTTAAAATATCAAATTTATTCTAAGCCTAACTATTGATTTGTAAGTTTCAGTAATTTTGTTTAGTAAAAAAAAAAATACTATTACATTTAGGAAATACAACTTCATAAAATAACCATTAATAATAGAAAAATACAAAAGGTATTAAAATACGTGGATTATTATTATTATTATTAAATGTGTCTCTAAATGCATTTTATGATCTTAATTATTGAGGTATACAATGCATAAAGATAATTAATCTTAGTTATGAGTTTGGAGAATGAATTTCTTACTATTAAACATTCAGACTAAAATGATAAATTACGTTCTATAATTATACCGAACGAATTCAATTACAATAATTACGTGCGAAAAACATTAATTCTGCGAAGAATAAGAAATGAGTAATGCAAAAAAGGGTTATTAATCTAATGTCATCTATTCAGGAAGCAAAGGAAAATATTTGGGAAAATATCTTAATGAACTAAATGTATGGTTTTTATTACTTAATAAGATATTATTTTTAGCACAAAACGATGATACTAAAGTAAAAACTCTTCCAAACTCGGTTCATTTATTACTACATTATGCTGAGTATAAAATTAATCATACATATTAGAGGATAAAAGTGCAAGGCATCTTAATAATTATTTGTGATGAAAGCATTTATATTATTATAAAAATATTTTTAATCAAATTAAAAACCTTATATTCTTAATAACTCTAATTTTATCAATTTTTAATAAAGCAAAATTAATTCATTTACAAGTACTTATAAAAGTTCGAGGAAAATTTTTGAAATAATTCATTTTTAAAATTAATAAAGTTTCATTAATTTCTGATTTTAGAATTTTAATTTATTGAAATATGTACATAAAAATACTTAAGATTTTATATATAATTCAAAGAAGCATTTAATTTTAATTGCGCAACTTAATGTAGTTCCTTTGTTCAGTTTTATTTAATCCGTGTTTTTAATTACACACATAAAATATATATCATTTAAGTAATGAACTGATATATTAATTAATTGATTTTAATCAGTTGAAATGTATGCTTTAGATTTTAAATGTAACTCAGGAAAGGATTTATTTTACTTTCCCGGAATAACGTTGTTCCTAGGTTGGGATCCATTGAATAAGTGTTTTCAATTGCCTGTATTCAACAGAACACGAAAATGTTCATTAGAAGATTTTGTTTGTGGTAGTCTGATTAACTTCACACTATAAAACAGTATAAACGCTAAGGCGACGGGCTTCGTAATTCTGAGCATCGGTCAAGTGACTAATGTGACACCTGAAGTGGCACCCCTCTCATAATTACCATACCCCACCAATGGAAGTACATTAAGCCACGACCGATTTAACATGCATCGAACATGGATGGGCGTCCTTGGAACCAGGACTTGTAATCGTGGCCACAGTGTCAAATAATTATGTTATTTATATAAATAATTTTATTTGATGTATCATTTTTGAAACACTGAACTGAACTCAGTGGCGAAACAGCCCATGAGGGCCAAGACCTGCTTTGCCTATCTCAGCTATCGGGATCTTAGGCGGTGGGGTGCATATGCAGATGTTTCGGACAAGTAGTCAATCTGACATGAAACCCCCAGTGTTCAGTTCCCAAGCAAGCTTGGTAATCAATTATCGACCCATTGAAGAGAAGAAAGGCTGAGTTGAGCCAGGGGTTTGAGCCCTGGACCTTTGGTGTGGAAGTGTGATACACTACCATTCAGCCACTGGGCAATTAGTTTGTAGAAATTTTCTGAATTGGGTCAAAAATTAACTGGAACAATATGACTTTATATATTTATGGGCATTCTTTTTTAAAAAAATCTTACCAAAAATGATTTTATTGAGACTTATACAGTGACTGAATACATTCTGAATAATATCTAACTTTTCAGAATGACTAGTTATGTTTAATCAATGTTAAAAAAAGTTTGAGATGTGTGTTTTTATAATTAATTAAAATACAAACTTTTACTATAGGATATTTGAAATAATAAAAAAAACCATTTGCCAGATAATAAATGTTTCCCGTGTAAGATGATTCTCTATTAAAATTAAGTTGCTCTTTATATTAGATGACTGCACCGAATCAAATGTTATTTAGTATTCTTTTTCTTCTTGAGTTGCGACAGTTTCATGTAGTCTCTAACACGACGATGGCGTCGTTTATTACTTTCTGATTCTGTCAGAAGGAAAAAGTCCGTAATAAGTCACGAATCTACGACAAGACCATTTCTCGTCTAATATTCTTTCTGTCAACTGTGTCACGGTGGAATGGGCCAGAACAGCGTAACCTTTATTTTGAGGATGCAAATAAAGTCGACAGCTTAGACCAATGAATGTTGAATGAGACCAAGGACCAAGAAACGAAATTCAAAAAAAGTTTCTTTGCAGCTATTTTTTTTATCGCGTATTGATCGCTTACTGCAATTTTATTTGTCTGTTTTTTCTCACGAGCAAAAACGCTGTAATGACTACTACAGATGATCAGAAATGATTAAAATTAGTTCTTTTAAATTATGGGTATTTCTTGGGTGGTGCATTGTTGAGGAAATAAAAACAAAATGTTAAGCAATAAAACGTAATATAGATATTAGTGCTTTTCATATTATTTTTTAAATAGTACAATTGTGAATAAAACATATTGCTTAGGCATAGACTATCAAGAAAAAAGGATGATACTTATATTAATAAAAAAGGACACATAAAAATAAAATTAATAATTAAAACTATGTTTAAAGAGATAATTGGAAGTGGATTTTATGGCTAAAATGGGGCATTTCATTAATGTTATTATGATAGACACACACACACAAACGTTTGTCAGAGGAAATTTTTCGAAAAGTTCATTTCGTTTGCACAGCCATTGAAGAAATATAAACTCAGGAATTGTACTTTTAAGAATGCAAATATTATCTTCTTCAGGGTTTGAAAGCAACCTAAAGTACAGCAGCCCAAAATGCTACATGAGTAATAAACAAAAAATAATTGGAAGTATAAAGTAATCAAGCAATCAGAGCTTTGCTCTCTGATTCAATAGAGACTTACTTAATAATGTAACGATGAAATGGAACATTTTATTACACTACATTATCTCAATTTTTGAGTTTCTGAGAAATTAAAAGTTTCTGTGAATCAAACAATGGCTTTAACAACTTGTTCACATGGCGAAATACATAATCTGACTTTACTCCATTAAAAAGCTATTTTCAAAACTTCCTCTGAGATTAAAAGTGTAAAACATAATACTTTCGCTAAAATAGAGGAAGCAATGACTTAGTTGAAGTATTAAACGAGTAGTCATTATCCATTTCCTAGTTGCTATGACTGTCGATAAATATTATCTCAAGTGTTTGTGCGTCAGTAAAAATGAATTATTATCTTTCTATATCGTTGTTCTTTCTTGACTCGCTTTGATAATAAAGACAGCTAAATTTGATGTAACGTAATACAGTATATTACATGCACCTTTAACACACACACACACAAAATAAGATCAAAGTTTAAAAAATGAGCCTTATACGCTGAATATAAAAATGATAGCTTATAAAAATAAGAAAAATATGAGCATAAAAGAAAATTAGATTTTTACTTATGACAAAATACTGTTTATTTCTATCGAATGGCATACCTTATGAACTTAAATAGCAGTAATTCTAAAAGTGTGTGTACTATTTTTTCAAATACTTGGAATAATAACTTGAGCAAGAAACTTCAAAACATAAAACCATTGCACACGTGAATTTAAGGTTTTTCTTCGTAAGAAAGGGAGTGCACTTTATACTACAAATATATCTAAAAAGTTTTTAAAAAAATGCAGCTTGAAAGAATAGGTGAGCGTTATACAACGGAAATTATGGTAATTAAGAATTAAGCAGGCCTTTTGCATCATGAGTCATGCCTGTGATTTGTAAAGGGTTAAAGATATACATGTTGTAATTTCAGAAAAGTTGATTTTCTTCAAACACGTAAATCACGAATCATAGGCTTGAAGAACTGCCAAATTCATTTTTTTTTCAAAATTGATTTTCATATTTGATGATTTGCATCTTAGAGCCCGACACTCTTTTTTTACGTTTGTAAGACGTTTTATACCTTCTGACCATTTCTTTGTAAACCAATAAGGAAAATTCACCCTTCCTCTCTCTCTCTCACTTCTTTTCTTTATACCAGTAAATAATTTTAGATTTGTAAATATATAATAAATAAATAAAAACATTTCTTCCGTAGAATGGAGTTTTTCTTCGATTGAACCGAGGTAGAAGTAAATTATATTGTAAATAATTAATTATAGAATAAATTATTTTAGTTCTATTTAATTAGAAGTTTTGAAACTTTTTAAAGCAATATGACAACAAAATATAAGCAATATTCAGTAATATATCACATGCAATTAAATAATGAACACAATGGGCTTTTCTTTATTATATTCTATTTCTAGAATCTAAGTCAGTAAAGGTATAAAAATGACAAAACATTTTTCATGAGATAAAGTAAGACTTTGTGGGGATTACAATAAATTATTCAAATGTGTGAATATTTACTTTCCATTGAAATTAATTTCCCATTGTTGGCATAAATGAATCAAATTGTTCTATAGAGCGAACAAATCTAATTTTGAAATTTATTTCATACATAATTTAAGTGAAAGATTAAAGAATACTTCTAAATAATATAGTGATTTTTCAAGAAAAAAACATTTCTGAATCCTTTAAGAATGGAAATTCAAGATAAATTACAGCTTTAAGAAAATCGATGCAAAATTTTAGATCCCATTTTATGGCTTGTACAGCTAGCTACCAGCTCTTTGTATTTTGCATTTACATGGTTGGAGCAAAAGCATTTCATTATTTATACTTTCTTTAGTATCGCTTTGAACCGGCAACGAAATGCATGCGAAGTCGTATGAATTTCTATTTCATTTTCTAGATAATTAATTCCATTACAACGCTAACGAAAAGAATAAGCTTTTTCTACTCAATCTGCAAACAAATGTTTCAAGTGAAAAAGGAATTCATTTGAATTCTAAACACAATGATAGTAAGCAAACATTGCAATTTAACTCACGACTGTAATGATAAAAACCAGGACAAAAGAACCTTATCGAATTCATCGCTTCAGTACAACCTTTCTCAAATCCCAAAATTCAATTTAATTTCCCCCCGTGCTTTTTTACCAATACTTACTTGAAATGTTTGCACCATTTCCTGAACGCTGTTCTATGATTTAAGCTTTTTGGTTCTATACTTATTGATTTTCCAACTGTAACTACTAAGTCTACTACAGTTAACTATTTTGTTTTCACAGACGGATATCTTTTTTCTTTCATATTCTATTTTATTTTATCGCTTCCTTTTTTGTCCGATTTGCAAGTAGCTCATCAGAAGAGCAATAGCTATCAGCTCTCTGAGCTTCTACTTTCCATCTTTGAGTATTATTATGACTTCCCATTTTTCTTATGAAAGAAAAGCAAATATGTATTTCTTCTCTTTCTTTTTTTTTTCCTATTTGATTTTGAAATGATTTTCAACAGGAATTTGAAGCATCAAAAGAATCCTTACAATAAAAGGAAGTTCATATGCATCTTTTTATTTTTCCTTCTTATTTGAAGACGAAATAAACATGTTAGCAAATAAAAAATTGAAACGATGAATGTATAAAAATATGTGCTGCCCTTTTGTATTTCTTGTTTTAATATTGAAGTTTTTTTGTCTTCTTTCTGTGACGGAAGGATATTTGAAGGCAAGGTTGAAAATTAAATAAATAAAATTTCACAAGAAACTTTAAAAAACGCTGTATAAAGATTAGTAAATATACTTCATTTTCATTCATATACATCAATAAAAATTTCTAAAATATGCAAAAAGGAACTAATATTTCCACTTTTTTGATTAAAATAAAAATAAATATTTGATTCCCATGCAGCATAAACATTTAGACTTGTAGAAAAAGAACATTTATGTCACTCGCGACAGTCAAATTCCTTAATTGCGTTCTACATAAATTTTTGTTTTATTTCCATTTTTTTCTTAATACTTTCGGCAATAAAATGCAAGTTTAACTTATACAAATTAGGAACAAAATAAAAATTTTGGTGTATAAGAATATGCAAACAAATAGTATATTTAATCATAATAATATACTTTTACTTACTTAATAAAGAATTCAAGGTATCCGAGTATGCTAAAATGACCAATTTAGTTTAACAGGTATTTTTGATGTTTACTTTTTTGAATAGAAAAATCTTTTGCCTTCATAAAACATAAATTATTTTGTTTCTGTGTTAAAAAATGAGTTAAAATAAAAGAAAAAAACAAAACGGAATTGGGTTTTTAATCACCCAGAATTTGGCACTTTTAAATATTTAAAAATCTATTATGGTGTGTTTGATAACTCAAAGTATTATAAAACTATTTTTATGAAATTTTTTGAACTCGATGTCTTTGTTATTTTCCAGGGAATGTAATAAGATAATTCTTACTGTACGAATATTTTTTGAGTTGTATGACCAGTATTATTTAAATAAAGGAGCCGTAAGTATTTCGAATTTCTTATAATATTTCTTCTATGAACTATAAAACGTTTGAATTTTAATATTATAATTAGGTAAATGTGAACAGTTTATAATATTAATAAATTTGTATTCGAGTTACTATTTTTTTTTTCTCTAACTGCTTAATAAAGAAATTTTTAGAAACTTGTTAAATTTTTCTCGTAATTGTAGTTTTCGTAAAATTTAAATAATGTTTGAAAATATTTCATGCTACGTATTAATATTTAATGATATTGATCCCTAAAAAGTGTTCATGATGTTTAAGTATGCTATTTTTGTTTTAAAAAAAGCTATGCTCTGAACATGTTTTTATATTTTAATGTATTTTTTCCTAAGTTAATATGTTTAAAATATTTCATTCAATTTCGTATATATACTAGGCATTGTTGTTGTTACTCATACCACCTGCCTGATATAGTCAGATCGAGGCCCACGAAATTCATCGTGGCAATGGGCTAGATGTACGCCTGTCGTTGGCTTTTAACCTTGAGCACCATAGAGGTAGTAGGAATTAGCTCGAAGAAATTCCCGAAGGAGCGATAGATGGCGACACCACCACCCCAATTTAGGCATGGAACTGAATTGGAGGGAAATTTTCTCCAGTTCCCTGCACTCGTGATTCAGCCCACAAGACTTTCGGACCCACTGATTTAACGAGCACGTGCTCCGCATGTACTCGGAGGGTATTTGGTGGTACAGGCATCGAACCTAGGCCTTCCGGTCCGGAGTCCGGCGCTCTAACCACTAGGCTACCCATGGCCTTACTAAGCACTGTGATTAAATGTGCTACACGAAAAATCATAAAAGCATTTTGTTGATACAATTTTTGAAACATAGTAGATGTACTAATGACAGTTTTGTATAGTTGTATTGTAAAATAAATGCATGTTAATATATCAAAAATATCGTATTAATGTAGAAAATTTTCAAATTTTTAAATATAGGTCTAAGTATTTAAGCTTTTATCTACCGCATTATGATTTACTGCAGTTTTTTTCATGCAATATTTTTTTCCGAATCACTGCATTGAAAATTAAGGGATGTACATAAACAAAATACTCAACTTTGGGAAATTCAATCCGTTAGAGCTTATTAATTAATAAAAGATATTCAACTGTAAAATTAATTATATACATTGTTTACTTAAAATAAATAGTTACAAATCTTTTTCTAAGGTCTTCTCATTAACATACACAAAAATAAGACACTTATCTTTTGACATTAACTATTTTTTCGGGAAAAAAATAACAATCGTCGCAATCTGCTGAAACGCCGGCAGCTGAAAACGCAATTCTTGCTGTAAAACTAACTATTCGCTTTCTCCGCTCAAATACTATCCATAGAACCCGTGTGCTGCCATATATCTTGGAAGAATGGATTTAAAAAAAAATATTTCTGCTATATATGCATCGTCAGAGTATTTGTAAAAATGGTTATTTTTTTTAATTTTAAAGTGAGTGCTACTTATAAGTACCGTCGGTAGATAAAGGATTAATACGTAAAATTCTAAAAGGTAAAAAGGTAATTTTTTTTCTTATTAAATATTAGATTTTGTATGAAACTTTTCTATAATCCTCTCTTCATTCTATAGCACAGTAGTCCAGGTTACGGACTTATGAATTGCTTATTAGGTGTTCGAGCCTAGAGCCGCTAAAGGTAGGAGGGTTAATGCAAGATAAATTTGTCGATTCTCAAATTTCTTTAAGTTAGTGTGGTGTGGAAGTAAGGAGAGGAGGGTTCCAGGTGAGATGCCTTCCTCGTCACTTGACCATGGTTCAAAACTACGAGGTTCGTCACCGATTGCTGTAATGTAGCTTCACATTGCGAAGTAAATATACACACTCTCTTTATCATATCATAATACTTACACATTGTTAAAAGTCCACATGTATTACTTATTGCATGGCTAATCCTGTATCACAGTTTTGAAACAGTTTTTCTTAGTAAATTATCTGTTTTAAAATTCCATTAGAAAATCTGAAGAAAAAATATAATATAATAATACTTTCATTTCTTTTTGAAAACATTTTCTTTCGTGTCGGAAAAGTAAAGCGCATTTTATATTAATTTAATTTATCTCCCAGCTTCGATTCCTCAAAGTGCTTATTTTTACTAGATACAAACTCATTATTTATGATGAATCCTGAAATCTGGAAAATTGAAATAAAATATTCCATAATGAATGATTTGTGTCTTAGGAGAAATCTGCGAATTATTTTGGTGATTGTATACATTATTAGCCATATTTTCAAACTTGAATACTCTAAAGAAGAAGAAAGACGTAATGCTTTTAAAACGCGAGAGGGACACCATTAAGGAAAAGAGAAATCGTTTCCTGAATCCCACACTTTATATCTGCATCATCGGGATGACTATTATGCAGGAAATGCACTCTTGGTGGTTGTCTCTGCTTTGGGGGATTTATCGGCGGGAGAAATTCGCTGTGTAGAATGAATTTTCCATTATATACCTTTTATGAGGTGGAAACCAGGATATTATTGTGATATTTAAGGGTCTTCTGACGCAGAAAATGTGTAAGATCTTGTGACTTATGAAGTGAAATGGAATGTTGTAAATGGAAATGATGTAATAATGATTCATTTGACTTGAATATGCTAAGATTTATTATGAAAATAATGTTATATTATGCAAAACCAGTATAAAATGTCCCATTTTGAAGGAAATTTTTTTGTAGTTTCGATTCCTTATAGTCTATGGAGAAAAAGAATAAAATTTGTTTGTAACACTTAATCTAAATATTTTTATTGAAATATAAGATAGGTAATAAGATGGCTTAGGTTAAACGTGGGCAATTTGTTTTGATTGGTAGACCACAGTTTGAAAGCGGTGGACCACACCTTTTTAAAATCATTGCATTCATTATAAAAAAAATAATAATAAATATAAGTTAAATAAAATAATCGCAACTTTATTCAATGTATTTATGGTGGTAGTTTCCCATTATTTAAGCTTGAAGCCCATTAAATTTTGGAATTTATTTAGTGATACAAATGTACCCTGTTTTACTTTTCGATATTTTTCTTTTAAATCGGAGGGAGGGGGGAGGAGTAGATTGCTTGAATAAATTCTCATTACAACCTGTGAATTTATGCCTGGCAACATCAATCTATATTTACTTTTGTTGATCTTCACGCAAGAAAAACTGCTTACAAAGATATGTAGACTACAATATAAAGAACAATTTCCCTGCAAATTTATTCATACACAGAAACTTATTAGCTGACAGAGATTTGAAAAGTTCAATGTCATTGATCATTAAGAATTTTTTGTAGACTGTTGTCATAATTCAAGTCATTAGCCCTCCAAGCGGTCTGCACGTAAAATCCTGCCATTCTAGAGATGCTTCGAAAAATGCGGCTTTTAAAAATGTGGCTTTTGAGAATCTTACTTGAAGGGAAAAAAGCATCTCTAGAATGGCAGGATCTTACGTGGAGACCGCTTGAAGGGCTAAGTTCAATCTTTTTCTCTTCAGACACTGTTTCAAATCGGCAATAATAGGATAACAGAGCAAACTGCATTTAGGCTCAATTTCCTAAGAATACCGACATTTTCTTGTGACCTAATCCTATAAACTCTGTAGATGATGCCTTACAAGAAAATCTTTCATCTACTTTGTTTTCCTAAAAAGGAAAGAATGGAAATCTTTTTTTTTTCCTAATGAAAAATATAAGACAAATTTGTGACCAGAAAAGAAATCTCGGCCCAAAACCGATATTCTGACTGCCTTGATGGGCAGTAAGAGAACTCTCCACGTACCACTATTTACCCATTTCTGGCTTAGATTAAAAGCAAATTTATTTAATTCTGATATTTAAGGGTTATATGTAATCGTTTTGTGTGTGTGTGTTCACATTTTTTTATTTAATACTAAGAAAAAAGTTATAACTGCGGAAAATGATTTTCCAACTTTTATTCTCGATCCCTCTCTCTTTCTCTCCTATAACAAGTTTGATATTTCTTATCTTTCCAGTTTTTTGAGTAGCGTTTTTCTCTATATAGTTATTCGTATTCGTTAAGACTAATTACTCTGAGTGTCAATGAAAAAATAACGATTGCAATAAATGTCTTTACTTACAAGATTTTGATGCAATGAATTAGTTGTTTTTTATTGAATGTTATTATTTTGTGTTTGTTTTGTCTTACTCGGACAGATGTCTCCAAAACTAAACAACAAATAATAATAATAATCAACTTCTTTTTCAAACTTGTACTTAGTATTGTCTATTTAATTTATTCTGTAAACATATTGTATACTTTTTACCTATTTAACAGAAAAACAGCTCGAAATTTTCTCTAAAGAAAATACGAAAATTGAAACTGCATTTTATAGTTAAATGTGCTTTCTCAGACATATGTTTGTTAATCGTTAGAAAATTATTTCACTTGATATTTTTCATGTTCTTTAAACACTTTAAATATTCCAATAAAGTATTAATAAATTATATAACAAGGGTATTTTTTTAGTATTTGCAAATAGAAATTTGAAGTGGTCGCTATAGCCGGGTGGTCATGATCGCGAACTCATGGATGACTTTGTCAAGTTACGGATTCTCAAAACATAGAGCAGCTGAAGATCCCACATGTAGAGGTGGGCTGCTGTTATGGTTTTTTATGTATGAATTATCGTACGTGATATTAGCATCTATGATATCTTGTAGTATAGACTTCTCAGATACCCTCGTTTCTGAATTTATTCCTGGTGCTAATTAATATATATACATACACCCTATAACAAAAAAAAAAAAAAAAAAAAAAAAAACGACGCATTAAGAAGGAATTGTCCAATTGTAATGAAATTTCGTATACAAGCACATTTGTACCGAGCATGCAAATGATTAAAATTTGGTGACTAATGAATGAATAGCGAGATCTACCGCGCATCGGAACTGCCCACTCAGCAGGTGTCTATAGGTAGCAATTCTCTATCTGATTGTCAAAATTTCTGTTGCATTGCGATTTAGGATACTTTTCAACGACTGACAGAAATTATTGCTGCAGGACTTGAGTTCATTATGAGATTTTGTCAGAGATTGAAAGAGGTTGTATCATTGGATTAAAAAAGGCAGGTTGGGCAAATCGGAAAATCGCTCGTCATATGGGTCGAAGCGATGCGGCCATTAGAAGATGGTGACAATAATGGTTGGTAACGGCAGATTTCGGCGTCATGATGGTAGCGGTTGACGTGGTGCCACATCAGATTGGGAGGACAGATTGAATGTTACAACAAATGTCACAATGCCTTATTCATCGTTATCATCCATCAGACGTCCGATCCACACGTGACTGTCCACTATGACCATTCACAGACGGCTAATAGACCAAATTTTAACTTCGCAGCAACCTTTGAGCCACCTTCCACTTACGCCTGCACACTCTCGAGAAAGGAGTTATGGTCAGGGGGTGCCATTTCTTTTGACAGCCAGACCCTTTCGTCGTCATTAGATGTACTCTTGCAGTACAGCGGTACGTCGACCACATTTTGAGAAATGTTCTTTTACTGTTCTTTTTGCAATACCATGGACTTGTGTTTCAAAAGATAAGGCCAAACCATATACAGCATGTGTTGCTATGAACTATCTTACAACTTGTCAAACACTTCCTTGGTCAGCAAGATCACCAGATCTCTCTTCCATAGGGCATGTCTGGGATAGGATGGGAAAGCGAGTGCATCTACCAGGGAATGTTAATGACTTGACATGATAATTGGATCAAATTTAGCAATAAATATCGCAGGAGACTATCAAGGTGCTTTATCAATCTATGCCACGTCGTGTGGCATTTATCATCCAGGCAAGAGAAGGGAAAACACCTTAATCAGCTCGTTAATTGTTACTATTTAACTCTGAAATAAATCATTCAATTTTTCTGAAATTTTAATCATTTTCTATTCTGTACATAATTCTTCTACCCACCAATTTTTTTTCTATCAAACAATTGGTTTTGGGGGGGTGGTTTTTTTTTTTTTCCCTGTTGTTTTGTTATTGAGTGTAGTTACGAGGTTGGATTCAAAAGTTCCCGGACTGAGTCTATAACGTGAAATATTTTTGCAGACGATAACGTTTTTGTGTTACTGCATTCTTCCCCATTTCTAAAAGTGAATTTTGATAAATCAAATGGTCGTTGGCTCACCACGACATCATATTTTGTTAACGAATGCATTTAGTAACCGGCGATTGAAATAAATGACTTTTGTAGAGCAGAGAACCAACATTAAATTTTGTAGAGTGCTACGGAGACTGACGAATTGTTGAAGAAAGTGTACATGTGTAATACGTTATCTAAAACGCAAGCATTTGAGTGGCATAGACATTTCAGGGAAGGCAGGGAAAGTTTTAATGACGCGGAACGCTCAGGAGTACGCAGACTTCTCTTACCACTGAAAAAATAGAAAAGGTTTCAGTGGCGGTACGTTTGAACAGGCTTCAAACAACGACGGGGTGAAAACAAAACAACTTTTTTGCCACATCATCTTTACTCCCCTGATTTAGCCTCCTGAAATTTCAGAATATTTCCAGGATTGGCACATAGCATTTAGAGCTGTCAATTCCAGTCTGCAGATAAATTTAAAACTGCATCATAGGCTGAATTAAAGGGCATGGCTCAAATGAACTCCGGAAATGTTTCGATAGCCTTTACAGGAGTTGGAATAAGTGTGTTACTGCTCAAGGGTCTTATTTCAAAGGAGGATGCTCTGCAGCAAATTAATTGGTAATATTTTCTTAAGTTATAGACTCAGTCGAAAAAAATCATTACTAATAACGCTATTTGATTCACAATATTTTTTATACCAGTAGAGGTAATAGTGAAATATTTTTGTTGAGTGAGACTAAAACTTGATTTTGTATTATACCATCTCGCCATTATTGCGTGACAGGGCAGTATGCAAATTGCCATGATAGATTCTGGTTAATATGTCGGCGTTGTCGGGTCGCGGGTTTGAGTATCGAAGCAACTGCAAACCCTCGAGACACTCTGCAAACCTATAGAGGCTGAAAGTTTTCCTGTTGGAGTAGTGTGCAGTGAGGTGTCAGGTCATTTTTCGTTTGTATCACTTCACCAGGATTCAATAGCCCTCTACTCTTAATCCTCTTGTACCAGATGTTTCAAAAGTCACGTACGTCCACATGATAATCCTTGGTGCTCTAAAACCAAAAGGCTTAGTTGAGATTTCTGTCACTAGATGGCATCAGTGGCAACATCATAAGAAGTTTTGAACGAATCAGGCATTAGTTTCAAAATACTTGTAGTCAGTTTAGGCCAACGAGAAGTGCATGATGTTTTCCAAGAGCAATGAATAGCTATCGTGTAATTATATTTCGCAACAACATATCATTGCCGTGTGATAAATGCATCAGCAGAAATATGCAGATGAAACAGCACCAAATGCATCAACGATAACACTTTTTCTGCAACGATTCCGTGACACAGGACCGGTTGCAGACAAGAAGCAATCGGGTAGAGCGTCCATAGTGAAAACGAAAGTGGCAGATGTGGAGATCGCTTTACAAAGAAGTCCATTGAAAAGACCATCCGTCTACATAAGAATGACTACGGAATTCATATCCTAGCTGAACAATGATGAAAGGTACGCTTG